>LR880972.1:5653711-5666939 GCA_904067115.1 Aegilops sharonensis | reverse complement strand
ACGAACCTACACAAAGAAACAAAGAACTCGCAACCAACGCGATAAAGGGGTTGTCAATCCCTTCACGGCCACTTGCGAAAGTGAGATCTGATAGAGATAGTATGATAACATAAATATATTTTTGGTGTTTTGTAATATAGATGCAGAAAATAAAGATGCAAATAAAAGTACATTGAAAGCAAATATGATAAGAGATAGACCCGGGGGCTATAGGTTTCACTAGAGGCTTCTCTCGAGAGCATAATTTTTATGGTGGGTTAACAAATTACTGCCAAGAAATTGATAGAAAAGTGAATAACTATCACGTTATCTAGGCATGATCATGTATATAGGCATCACATCCATAACAAGTAGACCGACTCATGCCTGCATCTACTACTATTACTCCACACATCGACCGCTATCCAGCATGCATCTAGAGTATTAAGTTCATAAGAACAGAGTAACGCATTAAGCAAGATGACATGATGTAGAGGGATAAACTCAAGCAATATGATATAAACCCCATCTTGTTATCCTCGATGGCAACAATACAATACGTGTCTTGCAACCCTTTTTATCACTGGGTAAGAACACTGCAAGATTGAACCCAAAGCTAAGCACTTCTCCCATGGCAAGAAAGATCAATCTAGTAGGACAAACCAAAACGATAATTCGAAGAGACTTGCAAAGATAACTCAATCATATAAAAGAATTCAGAGAAGATTCAACTATTATCCATAGATAAATCTGGTCATAAACCCACAATTCATCGGATCTTGACAAACACACCGCAAAAAGAGATTACATCTAATAGTTCTTCACAAGAGAGGGGAAGAACATTGTATTGAGATCCAAAAAGAGAGAAGAAGCCATCTAGCTAATAACTATGGACCCGTAGGTCTGTGGTAAACTACTCACAACTCATTGGAGGGTCAAGGATGTTGATGTAGACGCCCTCCGTGGTGGATTCTCCCTCCGGCAGAACACCGGCGACCGCTCCAAGATGGGATCTCGCGGATACAGAAGGTTACGGTGGCGGAAATATTTCCTCAGGTGGCTCCTGGATGTTTTTGGGGTACGTAGACTTATATAGGAGGAAGAAGTACATCGGTGGACGCCCGAGGGGCCCATGAGACAGGGGGGGCGTGCCCTCCTATCTCGTGGAGGCTCTAGTTGTTTCTTGACTTGCACTCCACGTCCTCTGGATCACGTTCGTTTCAAAAATCACGCTCCCGAAGGTTTCATTCCGTTTGGACTCCGTTTGATATTCCTTTTCTTCGAAATACTGAAATAAAAAAACAGCAATACGGGCTGGGCCTCCGGTTAGTAGGTTAGTCCCAAAAATGATAATAATTTATAAAATAAAGCCCATGAACATCCAAAACAGGTAATATAATAGCATGGAACAATAAAAAATTATAGATACGTTGGAGACGTATCACTGGTATAGGGGAAGGCGTCGTCCTGACATCCCCCGCCAGAGATACAGTCCAATACGTACTCCAAATATTATATACAGACTCCAACAACGCAGCCGAATATGAGGCTCTGTTGCATGGCTTCGAATGGCAGTCTCCATGGGCATTCAACGCCTGGAAGTGTGTGGGGATTGGAACCTCAAAATATCCTAGATAAATGGAGAGACTTTGACGCCAAAGACCCAAAAATGGCGGCTTACCGAAATGTCGTCCTCAAAATGTCAACTCGGTTCGAGGGGCTCGATTTCCACCATGTGGTCCGAGAAAACAATCAAGCGGCTGATATCCTTGCCCGCATCGGTGCTAAAGCGCGACCCCGTCCCACCTAATATCTTCTTGGAAAGGCTATTTAAGCCATCCGTGGTGTCGGAAGGGGAGACTGGCAATATCAGTCCAGATCCGAACATAACACCAGATCCCGAACAATCTGACGTAATCGGAGGCTCTGCCACCGAAATAACACCATCAGCCCACAGAATTATGGTTGTCAGTGCCCCGTGGACAGAACCTTTCTTAGCCTACCTAAATAGGCAAGAACTCCCCGAGGACCAAAATGAAGCAAATTGCATTGTGCGGCGCTCTAAAGCCTACATGGTTCCTGAGGGAGAGCTTTATAAGAAAGTGCGACCGGAGTGCCTCAAAGATGCATCTCCAAAGAGGAGGGACGACAGCTACTGGCCGAAATTCATGCTGGACTCAGCGGCCATCACGGCGTAGCTCGGGCCCTTGTAAGCAAGGCCTTACGTACAAGTTTCTATTGGTCGACAACCCGAGCAGACGCACAGGACCGCATCCAACATTGCGCCGGTTGCCAGCTTTTTGCAAATCAAAGCCATATGCCACCTACTGCTCTCCAAAAAATCCCCATAACTTGGCCCTTTGCGGTCTGGGTGCTCGATTGTTTGGACCCCTTAAAGGAGGAAGCCATAAGAAAAAACACTTGTTGGTCATGGTAGATAAATTCACCAAATGGATAGAGGCCAAACCAGTCAAAATGGACGAATTCGGACCAGTGATAGACTTCATATCCGGGGTCGTACACCGTTACGGTGTCCCCCGCAGCATCATCACTGATAACGGCTCCAACTTCACAACCGATGAGGTGAAAACTTGGTGCGACAACATGGGCATTAAAGCTCGACTATGCCTCTGTCTATCATCCCCCAACAAACGGTCAAGTCGAACGTGCAAATGGTCTTATCATGAGCGGCATCAAACCCAGACTAGTGCGATCCTTGAAGGAATCAGATGGGACTCTCCTTTGCGTGGAAGGCATGCTTGGCGATTCGGATGTGTAGATCTCCTTCTCTGTAACTGACTCTGTGTAACCCTAGTCCCCTCCAGTGTCTATATAAACCAGAGGGTTTAGTCCGTAGGACCAACGACAATCATAATCATAGGCTAGCTTCTAGGGTTCATCCTCTACGATCTCGTGGTAGATCAACTCTTGTAATACTCATATCATCAAGATCAATCAAGCTGGAAGTAGGGTATTACCTGTTACCATTAGCCTTAGACGGACAGTTCTGTACCCCCTACCCGAGATCCGCTGGTTTTGACACCGACAGCCGGGATTGGTGGATCATCAGCATGAGTCATTGGATCAACATCCATGTGTTCAGCTTCAGTTGCTTGATCCGGCCTCGGCAGGTCGTCTGGAATATTGTCCACATATGGATTGGACGGTTCAGGAGTTCCTTCCGGTTAATTACGACGGGGGTCCTCAGTTGGTGGGTTCACTTTGGTTTTCTTTATGGCTCTGGCTTTGGCCCTGGAAAGATGATAAGTATGCATCAGAACAAAGTAAAGGTTAGAAATATAAGGGTATGATGGATTAGCAAAATTTGCTCACCCAGGAACCATTTTAAGAGTTGGAAGTTTCGTCCCTGTTGAATCGCCAGAAGATGAATGGGAGGTTCCCTGGTAATTTGAGTCAGACGAATTAAGAGGATATCGGAAATAACCCGCCTTGGGACAAGGTATATCAGAAGTACAAGAGATCTCTTGACGGAGTTTTCGAACCGGGCTGTCCGGTAAACCGGAGGAGGTAACCACTTGGCCGCTATGCCGGGTCATGCGGCAAGCTTCATGATGTTGCGTCTTCAAAAGAAAGTGCGGATCCGAATAACCGAGAAGGTGTGAAAATTTTAGTTTCCGGAGTGCTCGACGGATTTTTGGTGTAGGCAGAGGATTTGAGTCGGAAGATCTACATCACCAGCATGACTGGTCTCAGCATCATCCTAGTAATTATCATTGTCAATAAGATGTATGAAAAAAGAACCAAGAGAATCAAGTTCTACCTCTGAATCCGAATCATCAAGCTCTTCATAATTATTCGGGCCAGGGGATTCAACAGTTTTCTTCTTTGTTGGTTTCTTTGTGACTCTGGTCTTAGGGAGAGCAGTTTTCACCGGTTTATCTTGCGGTTTCGCTGGTTTATCCTGCGGCTTCCTTTTCTAGAACGGATCATTACCCTGCAAAGATGAACAATAGGTTGTGAGGAAGTATTTCAAAGAGGGCGGATTAAGACAAGAAGGATGCGATTCTTACAGTTGGCGGTTTATTGGACACATAAAAGGGACTAAGCACTGTCTTGCTGCAATCAGATATCAGTTCATCCAACATCTTTTTGACAGCTTTAGTAATCTCATCGTCAGATAGCTGAATATCAGTGTGCCGCTGAGGGTCTTTGACATCCCCAGTGTACTCACATATTAAACTGGTGCGACGGCTTAAGGGTAAGATACTACAAGAAACCCAACAACGGACAAGGTCGATGCCAGTTAAACCGTTTGCCATGAAGGCTCAGAGCTTTGAAAGTTGTGGTGCGTATTTGGCTTGTTCCTTTGTAGTAAGTCATTGGGGAAATGGATGTTCGCTGGTAAGCCGGTGGGCATGGTAACCTGGTAGGGGATATTCATCATCAGGAGCTGTGCTTCGGTAGTAAAACCAAGTCTGATTACAGCCCTTGGAGTGGCTATGATGTTTGGCGTGAGGAGAATTGACATCTTTCCTTTTCTGAATTGTTACTCTGCCAAGTTCAGTATTAGGCCAGTCCATAAACTCGGTACGATGGTTTAAGTAAAAGGAATCTCTGAAGAGTTCAACAGTAGGTGCTTCTTGCAGATAAACCTCGCAAAACACTTGAAAATTGCAAATATTGGACACGGAATTTGGTCCTATATCTTGAGGGTGGATCTGGAAGCTAGCAAGCACATCACAGAAGAACTTTGATCTGGGAGGGCTAAACCCTTGATTCAGGTGATCAGTAAATACAATCACTTCTCCATCTTGGGGCTCAGGAGGATTTTCAGGAACAGGGACCCGCCAGTGGATGTTTTATTTGCTTAGTAAAGCGCCAGGTAAAACGTACCCAGTCAGTTGCTCTTCAGTCACCCGAGAAGGGACCCAATTGCAAGCATAGAACTGTTTGGCCATTTCGGTGACAAGCTGGAAAAGAGGATCAAAGCTGGTTTATGGTTCATGACTGATATGCATAAACCGGCATCAGGACGGGGGAAGGAGATATCAAAACATATGTACATGATAAACCGAATACTGATGTTAAGGACGAGTTGGCGGTTTAGGAGAGGGCTAATGTTACCTGGCGGATTATCAACTTATAAAGGTTAAACCGCCTACAATGGGGTGGAAGTTACAGATCTGAGAAATTGCTAAGTATTGCACAAACAGGTTCTGCAAGTTGACATTATAATTCTGGATCTACTACAGCTCTAAAAAGGAGAAAATTCCAAAGCCCTAAAAGGTGACAGCGGAATAGCTAAAAACTAGATGGGATCTGTCTACTGAAGAAGGGATGTTATGATGAGGAAAAACGGACTTTAGCTATGGCCACGTAGCGAGAATATCAAGTTTTATCAAGTTCTAATGTGGCAGCAAGGTACAAGTGAAGAACATTGACGAACACCGACAAACACCGAAGAACACTGAAACCCTAGCAGTAGATCTGGGCAAGAGGGAAAAAAGACTTATAGAGATTGAAGGAGTAGCGGAGAGGTGCCGCGTTTTTCTGATCAAATCAGGTTGATGCAGCGGCCGTTATTGGAGCAGAGGCTAAGGTCGACAGTGGCGGCTACGCTCGAGTGCTGAGGAGACACGAGGAAGACGGTAAGGAGAAGAGGCATGAATGGGGAAAAGGAAAAAATGACCCCTGGTCCTATTTACAAGGCGAAGGGATAAGTGACAGGCGCGGGAATCGAGGAACCCAAAAAATGGATGTGATACAACTGTCGCCTCGGTCTTCGGAGGTTCATTAATACAAGGGAAGTATTTACAAGTTTTAATAAGCAGATGATGTCATGGCGATTTATTACGATCTCGGAATATGACATCACGGCGGTTTAAAAGTTCACGAGAAGATGATGTCATGGCGGTTTACAAGGTTAACACGAAGATGTTCATGATGGAATTTTTCTAAGTTGAAGATTGACATGAACAAGTTCAAATCAATCTGGGGCCTAATGTTGGGGATATAACTACTGAGTATAAACTGCCCAGGAGAAGCCCATGAAGTTAAGGAGTATGGCGCTTTACTACAGAGACTTAAAAGCCCAGAGCCCAAGGGCGGATTAGGACCGATAGACGTAAACCGCCATGAGATATGTAACTTGTATTGTAAGATAGGGAAAGGTAGAAACCGAGCCGGACACATGTATGAGCCGGCCTCGGGATTCTGTAAACCGCTGGGCGTCAACCTGTGCATATAAAGGGACGACCCGGCAGCGGTTCAGGGACAAGAAACAACAACTCGAGAACTAGGCAATGCGGATTCGCTCCCTGGTTATCAAGACCCCATCAATTCCACCACAACTGGATCATAGGCTTTTACCTTCACCGCAAGGGGCCGAACCAGTATAAACTCCACGTGTCCTTTGTCCGGTTTAACCCCTCTAAGCTAACCTAGTCGCGATGGCTCCACGACTAAGTCCTCACACTAGGACATCTGACGCGATAATTCCATGACAGGTAGCGTGATCGGACGGTTGAAATGACGAAGTCAATAAGACGCCCAGTGTTGATCACGACCGTCAGTGGCACAACACTTGGGGTCTAGGCCACGCACGAAGAGGTAGGACATCATAGACGTGACGATTGTTGATCACTGGAGGTCTTTTCGAATACGCATGCCTCATCTCACACATAGATATAGTTGTTCAAAGGGAAACATTTATAGATGGTGCGCCAGTCGAAGCTTCGGCCGGTCGCACGCCTCGTCACGCTCGCGTGCACCGGGCCACGCCCCCTTTTTTCGTGGGCCCATATAACCATCATCCTCCCTCCCCTGTTCCAACTCCCCTTTTCCATCTTATTCATGTCGCGAACTCCCCCGCCGTTCCCCGCTGCCAGGGTACAAGGCGACAACGAGCGCTGGCCGGCAATAATGAAGCCTGACTTTGCTACAACCACTGACGTTCAAGTGTAAAATGTTGCAACCGGCAAAAACAAAAGCTGGAACGGGCACTCACATTTGCTGGAAGCGTTTTTTAATTTTGCTTCAACCGACCACCGGAGCTCTTGACACCCTCGCCGGCGACGCCGTAAAATGTTGCAACCCGCAAAAATAAAAGCTGGAACGGGCGTTCATGTTTGCTGGAAGCGTTTTTTTGATTTTGCTTCAACCTACAACTGCAGCTCTTATTTTGTTGCAACCGGCAACCTACAAAGCATCCACCGGTGAGTTTTTTTTGCTTCGATGGCGACAGATGGAAGTGGTGACCTGGGAGATGACAGCGATGCGAGCGGCATGCACCCGGCGGCGAGGGTCGGCGAGGGCGGTCGGGGGCGCTCACCTCGTGTTGCAACCATTGGGTGGGGAGGTGCAACCGCTGCCAGCCAGTGCTACATAGTCGTGATGTCAGAGCGGTGACCCACCATGGCGAGGAGCTGCAAAGAACATGACAGCGACGATGAGGGATGCGTACG
Organism: Aegilops sharonensis; assembly: GCA_904067115.1. Taxonomy (NCBI): domain Eukaryota; kingdom Viridiplantae; phylum Streptophyta; class Magnoliopsida; order Poales; family Poaceae; genus Aegilops; species Aegilops sharonensis. The sequence goes on along the minus strand of LR880972.1, from coordinate 5,659,536 downwards.
TCGGCGACGAGGTTGCAAGCACATCGCGGGGAACGCCGGTGGTGGCTCGCTGTCGGGTGCGGGAGCGGCGCTCTCCTTCCTCTCCTTTTTCCCTATGCGGGAGGTTGACGATGCATGTGGGGGAAGACGGAGGAGATCCAACGGCTGCGCATATAGATCGAACAGATCTGGCCAGACCGGCCGAAACCTTTCGGCCGGTGCGCCGGCGCAGAGTACTGCCCTTGTTCAAATGTACTCTCTCTGTTCCATTCTCTAAATTCCATAATAGTTGTCGTCGAAATGAATGTATCATCTGTTTGAGCATCAAGTAATATGGGACGGAGGGAGTAGCCTCTTAATTAGGGTAAATGATCCCTGCCAGCTGGCAGGCTAAGTTATCCCTGGTGACGGGAGAGGAGAACACACATCCTTATGTCTTTCTCGGTTTTCCCCCACGAGCCTTATCTTTTTCTCTTTATTTCCTGTCCATCTGTTTTTCTCTCCATACTTATATCCATAGTCTAACCTAGGCGGCACCGGTGACAACCCCACCTTTGGCCTCCCTCACCGGGACAAATAACTTGCCTATATATACCCACCGCCGTGGCAGAGCACTCCATTGCTCTGTTTTTTTCAATCTGGCAGAGGAGAGGGCATTTGGGTGCTCTAGTTCACCTCCTATGCACATGAGGTGTTCGATGAAATGCCCGAGCCACACTAGTTAAGCTTTCTCCTCTCGAAGCTCGACCTCGGAGCTCCATTTTTTTCAAGATTTGTCTAGATTTAGCGGTCCGTCACGCCCCGTCCCCGTTTTCACCGTCGTTGACCGCCCCGCCGATCTCGTCGCCGGCACCGCCGTGGTGAGCCTCTTGTTCTTATCTTCTTTCTGATACTTGTTTGATTTTCTTACTTTTAGGTTGATATTTGTTAGATTTTCTTACTTTTGACACACATAATTATATATTATTCACGCAGATGAACCGACAATGGATGTATGGTGACAGACACACCTCCGAGTACATTAAGGGCGTCCATAATTTTCTCGAAGTGGCTGAGGCAAACAAGCAGAATGGTTTTATGTGTTGTCCATGCACTAAATGTGGGAATACGAAATCTTACTCTAACCGGAAAATCCTTCACACCCACCTGCTTTACAAGGGTTTCATGCCACACTATAATGTTTGGACGAGGCACGGAGAAATAGGGGTTATGATGGAAGAGGGCGAAGAAGAAGGGTACGATGACAACTATGTGTCCCCTGAATACGGTGATGCTGCAACGGGGGGAGCTGCTGATGATCAAGAGGAACCAGACGACGTGCCCGATGATGCTGCAACGGGGGAAGCTGCTGAAGATCAACAGGAACCAGACGATGTGCCTGATGATGATCTCCGCCGGTCATTGTCGATGCAAGGACGCAATGCGAAAGTCAAAAGCAGAAGCTGAAGTTCGATCGCATGTTAGAGGATCACAAAAGAGGGTTGTACCCCAATTGCGAAGATGGCAACACAAAGCTGGGTACCGTACTGGAATTGCTGCAGTGGAAGACAGAGAATGTTGTGCCTGACAAAGGATTCAAGAAGCTACTGAAAATATTGAAGAAGAAGCTTCCAAAGGATAATGAATTGCCCGACAGTACGTATGCAGCAAAGAAGGTCGTATGCCCTCTAGGATTGGAGCTGCAGAAAATACATGCATGCCCTAATGACTACAGCGGTCCGTACGAGGATTTGAACGCATGCCCGGTATGCGGTGCATTGCGGTATAAGATCAGACGAGATGACCCTGGTAATGTTGACGGCGAGCCCCGCAGGAAGAGAGTTCCTGTGAAGGTGATGTGGTATGCTCCTATAATACCACGGCTGAAAGGACTGTTCAGAAACAAAGAGCATGCCAGGTTGATGCGATGGCACAGTGAGGACCGTAAGAAAGACGGGAAGTTGAGAGCACCCGCTGACGGGTCGCAGTGGAGAAAAATCGAGAGAGAGTACTGGGCTGATTTTGCACATGACCCAAGGAACGTATGGTTTGGTTTAAGCGCGGATGGCATTAATCCTTCCGGGGAGCAGAGCAGCAATCACAACACCTGGTCCCGTGACTCTATGTATGTATAACCTTCCTCCTTGGATGTGCATGAAGCGGAAGTTCATTATGATGCCAGTTCTCATCCAAGGCCCTAAGCAACCCGACAACGACATGCACGTGTGTGGGATGAGCATAGACAGGAGGAATTTAACTTGCACGCGTTGTTGTTTGTAACCATCAACGATTGGCCCGCTCTCAGTAACCTTTTAGGACAGACAAACAAGGGATACCACGCATGCACGCACTGTTTAGCTGACATCGAAAGTATATACCTGAGAAGCTGCAGGAAGAATGTATACCTGGGCCATCGTCAATTTCTTCCGACCAACCATCAATGTTGAAAGAAAGGCAAGCATTTCAAAGGCGAGGCATATCACCGGAAGAATCCCGCCATGCGTACCGATGATTACGTACTTGCTATGGTCAATGATTTACACGTAATATTTGGAAAGGGTCCCGGCGCACTAGCTGTTCCGAGTGACGCTGAGGGACACGCACCCATGTGGAAGAAGAAACCTATATTTTGGGACCTACCCTACTAGAAAGACCTAGAGGTCCACTCTTCGATCGACATGATGGACGTGAGGAAGAACCTTTGCGTGAACCTGCTAGGCTTCTTGGGCGTGTATGGGAAGACAAAAGATACAGCTGAGGCAGGGGAGGACCTGCAACGTTTGCACGAAAAAGACGGTATGCCTCCAAAGCAGTATGATGGTCCTGCCAGCTATGCTCTTACCAAAGAAGAGAAGGAAATCTTCTTTGAATGCTTGCTTAGTATGAAGGTCCCGACTGGCTTCTCGTCGAATATAAAGGGAATAATAAATATGCCAGAGAAAAAGTTCCAGAACCTAAAGTCTCATGACTGCCACGTGATTATGACGCAAGTGCTTCCGGTTGCATTGAGGGGGCTTCTACCGGAAAACGTCCTATTAGCCATTGTGAAGCTATGTGCATTCCTCAATGCAATCTCTCAGAAGTTGATCGATCCAGAAATCATACCAAGGCTAAGGAGTGATGTGGTGCAATGTCTTGTCAGTTTCGAGCTGGTGTTCCCACCATCCTTCTTCAATATCATGACGCACGTCCTAGTTCATCTAGTTGACGAGATTGTCATTCTGGGCCCCGTATTTCTACACAATATGTTCCCCTTTGAGAGGTTCATGGGAGTCCTAAAGAAATATGTCCATAACCGCGCTAGGCCAGAAGGAAGCATCTCCATGGGCCATCAAACAGAGGATGCCAATGGATTTTTTGTTGACTTCATTCGTGGCCTTAAGAAGATAGGTCTCCCTGAATCGCGGTATGAGGGGAGAATGACTGGAAAAGACACGCTTGGAGGGGACTCAATAATATGCAGGGATGGATATTCTTGGTCTCAAGCACACTACACAGTACTAATGAACTCTACCTTGGTGACCCCTTATGTCGATGAACACAAGAACAGTCTGCGCTCCAAACACCCGGAGCAGCGCGACAACTGGATTACAAGTGAACACATCAGGACTTTCAGCAGTTGGTTGGAAACACGTCTCAGAGGTGAGAAAACTATTTGTGCTGAGCTGTACTCGTTTTCCAGGGGACCATCTTTGACTGTATTGATTTGGAAAGGATACGATATAAATGGGAATACATTTTACACGATCGCCCAAGATCAAAAGAGCACCAACCAAAACAGTGGTTTCCGCTTTGATGCAGCAACCGAGAGGGGAAAGGACACATATTATGGTTACATAGTGGACATATGGGAACTTGACGATGGAGTATATTTTAAGGTCCCTTTCTTTAAATGCAACTGGGTCAATCTGTCAGGAGGCGGGGTACAGGTAGACCCAACGTACGGAATGACAACAGTGGATCTGAACAATCTTGGGTACACTAACGAACCGTTCGTCCTAGCCAATGATGTGGCACAGGTTATCTATGTGAAGGACATGTCTACCAGACCGAGAAATAGAGAAGATAAGGAAGCGAATACATCATACGATGAGCCAAAGCGCCACATAGTTCTTTCAGGAAAAAGGGAAATCGTGGGAGTGGAGGACAAGACAGACATGTCTGAAGATTATGAAAAGTTTAATGACATTCCTCCCTTCAAAGTCAAGGCTGACCCCAGCATCCTGATAAACGATGAAGATTATCCATGGTTACGGCGCAATAAGGAAATGAACAAGCGAAGAAAAAGTGAAGACTTTCTCTCGCAACTACTATGATGATACCATGCCAACTTTGTAACTGACGAGTATGATACCATGCCAACTTTCAACTTTTTCAGAGTTCATTCGAAATGCTTTAATGTCTTATGGTTCGGCCCTCGTAATAATTAAAAATAGCAACAATAAGTTTTTTGTTGTAAGTAGAAACAAAATAAAATAAATAAAGCAAGAAAGAAAACAAAAAACACAAAAATAATGTTTTCAAATTTGAAAACTAATGGCACTAACAGAAAGTTTATAATTTTCCTAAAACTAAAAGCAAAAAGAATTGAAAAATAAAGCAAAAAACAAGAAAATAAATAATGCAGAAATCAAAAACAAACAACAATAAGTATTTTGTTGTAATTAGTAGAAACAAAATAAAATAAATAAAGCAAAAAAGAAAACAGAAAAACAAAAAAAAGTGTTTTCAAATTTGAAAAGTAATGACACTAACAGAAAGTTTATAATTTTTCTAAAACTAAAAGCAAAAAGAATTAAAAAATAAAGCAAAAAACAAAAGAAAATAAATAATGCAGAAATCAAAACAAAAAAACTAGAAAAAAATAAAAATAGCAACAATAAGTAAAGAAAACAAAAAAACAAAAAAAAATTGCCACCTACTGGGCCACCACAGCCGGAATACGCCTAGAAACCCATCCATGGTCCAGGATTCAGGCCCGCAGCAGGGCCAGCAGGCCCATCAGGCATAGCAGTAAGAAGTAGGCCCGTAATCCTGCAATGGAGAGGAGGTTGAGAGGGGTGCGGCAGTGGGGCTTATAAACCACTGCGCGCCCCTCTCAACTAGCGAGGTGGGACTAAACTTTGGCCCAGACGCGTGTAGCACAGGGGCCTTTGGTCCCGGTTGGTGGCACCAACCGGGACTAAAGGGGGGGGCATTGGTATCGGTTCGTGGCACCAACCGGTACCAAAGGCCGCCGCTTCCCGCCCTTTGGGCTGCCCAAAAAGAGGCCTTTGGTCCCGATTGGTGGCACCAACCGGGACTAAATGGTGCATTAGTCCCGGTTGGTTTCACGAACCGGGACCAATGGCTTTATTATATAAGCAAACACTTTGCAAAAATTCGGAATCTCATCGCCAGTTGCCCCCCTGACGACGCCGACCCTCCTCGACGCCGCCAGGCTGCTCCACCTCGCCGTCGCCGCCGCCGCCGCCAAGGCCATCCGCCCCCAACCCGCGCCGTCCTCGTCGCCGGCCTCCCCGAGCACGCGCCCCGTCCCGCCCCCACGCGCCGCCCCGAGCCCCTGCCCCGTCGTCCCGCCCCCGCGCGCCGGCGCCCTCGCCGTCCCCACCGTCGCCATTGTCATCTAGCCGCGCCCGCTGTGAGTCGCCGTGCCGCACCGGCTCTGTTTTTTCTCACTTTTATTAGTTTAATTTTTTTTGTTCATATATATATATATATATATATATATATATATATATATATATATATATATATATATATAATGTATATGTGTATGTATGTGGCTATGTGTATGTAGATGTTCAAAATTGTTCAGAGCATGTTTTTCTTCATATATGTATTTTTAGAGAAGTTAGGTTTTTTTT
>LR880972.1:5598876-5649899 GCA_904067115.1 Aegilops sharonensis | reverse complement strand
AGGCGCTGCACGAAAGGGTAATGGGGCTAGAGGAACGAGAAGAGGAACGAGAAGCAGCAGATCGCAGCAAACGACCTGCCGAAGCTTCCCCCCAAGCTACCCCGCCATCTCAGCGGAGAAGCAGCGTGGCTTCCACCGAGCTGCTTCAGCCGGAGCATGTTTTGACGGCTCCTGCCGGCTATCCCGTGGATGGTATCACGGAGTCTCAAAGTTGCCACATTATGGCGCGATGGATGACTTTGAAGGTCAAGGCGGCTGTTGGCCAAGTTTATCCTAGTGGACCCGGCACAACTTATCACTGCCAGCCGATTCCAGAAGGATATGCTAAGGTGATGGTGGATGAAATAACAGAGGGATTTGAGGACCTCCCGCTTGACCACCCTACCGGTGAAGGGGAGACTAGGCTGGGTTCTGCCCTGAAGACTCCATGCCTATGGCTGAAGGAGCTCATCAACCTTCCGACCTGGACGCCTCCACCTCCTCCTCCTCCTCCGGCGAGTCAGGGCACTCCGCCTCCTCCACTGCCTACTCCTCCGGCGAGTGACGATCAGGGCACGCGTGGCGGAACTCCGCCTCCTTCTCCGGCGCGTGGCGGCACTCTGCCTCCTTCTCCGCCTGCGCCGGCGCGCCCGAGTAGCCAGCCTCCTCCTTCTCCGCCTCGTCAGCAAGGGCGGAAGAGACCCGCCTCCGCTCAGGCTGCTCCGGCGCATCGTAGTCCTTCTCCTCCGCCTCGTAAGCAAGCAAAAAAGAAGACATCCGCTCCATCTGCTCTGCCGGCGTCTAGCAGTGCAGCCAAAGGCGGGAGGAAATACAGATACAGTCCTTCTCTGAAGACTCCAGAGAAGTTACCGTACGAGAGGACCGAGGAGGAAAACGCGAAGATTGCGCAGACCGAAGTGGATGACTGGTTTGCAGGGTTGAAAGCAAAGGGACGTCCACCTCCGGAGGAGAAGGTAGATCCGGTGAAAGCGAAGCGCACTCTGGCTGCCCTGAGGAAACCGGCAAAGTCTCCGCCGAGAACCAACTATGAGCACATTACTGAACAGACATATCTCCAAGCGGAGCGGTCAGGAAGTACTGTCAGACATCAAAGAGCAAAAGAACGAGCAGCTAAGAAAAAAATTGACCAGCTCGGCGAACAAGCAAACCAATCGTGCCCCCCCGCTCAATGTGTCTAGCGGCAACATCGTCGCTAATGTTCCGGGGATGGTGGCCGGTTATGGCAATCTAGAAGATTACGTGCCTGACGATGCACTTCCTGAATACATGAAGGTGGAAGAACACAGATACGAGTACGGGAAGCCTCTCGTCAAAGATGAAAAATCTCTAACAATGATGATGCGAAGATTCCATACTTGGTACATGAAAACCTGCAAATAGTCTGGGGGGACGAATTGTTTATATCTGAACATTAAAGAGGAGCACGACCTCGTTGGAACTGATCCGTTGCGTGTTCCATTTGAGGAGTTCTCCGCGTTCTTCAATCAAAAGGCCATCGATAAATTAACGCTCTTTTGCTACTGCCTGTAAGTACTATTTCTGTCATTAAGTCTCTATATATAGCTCGGCTCTTTCATTGCATGTATTTATAATTAATTATCCTCAATATATTATGCAGATTGAAGATCGTCGAGTGCAAAAAAAAATGAAATCTATGATATTGGGTTCATTAACACAAATATCATAGATCTATTTCTGGTTGAAAAGCACGTCAAAGAGGCCGAGGACAACTTGCTACAATCGTTGATGAAAAATCAAAACAAAGATACCATACTCTTTCCTTATAACGGCAAGTGAGTGTGACTGATCGTTTGCATATCCGGTTTCCCTTATTAGTCGAGCGAGCTTATAGTAATGTAATTGATGAGTTATGCATGCGTGTGCAGGTTCCACTATATTCTTATGGAGATTAAGCTTGAGCGTGGACTAGTAACCGTCTTAGACTCGAGACGGAAAGATCCCAGCACCTATGCGGACATGACTGAAATGCTCAGCAAGTAAGTTCAATTAACCGATCATTATCGCACCATAGCGGCAACTTTTTGTTCATTTCCTGATATCTCAAGTAATAATAATTATTTTTTTTGTCTTGCAGGGTTTGGAAACAGTTCACCGCAAAAGCTCCAGGACTGCCGAAGGAGCTGCGATATATATACCCGAAAGTAAGTACTACTAGCTAGCTAGTTGTGCGCATCTCCCGTTGATTCTATAGCTATACTTTCATCAATGCCATTTATAATGCTTCATTATCAGTTTGATTGACCTCTATTTCTCGTAATGTGCTTGTGGCAGGAACAAGGGAATGATTTCTGTGGATACTACGTGTGCGAGTTCATCTACAACGCGAATTTGAAAAACAAGCGGGGCTACTCTCCAAGACAATATGAAGTGCGTAAGAAATTAATAATATTCACAATTTCATTTTATTGCACCATCATTTCTGTTGAGTTTCATTCATATATATGTATTAATTAACCCCCTTCTTCAAATTAGACGTGGCAGATGCGGAATGAACTCCTAGAACCAGATCGCATCAAAGCAATTCAAGAGGAATTGGCGGTATTCTTTCTTGACCACGTCATCAATAAAGCCGGAGAATACCATACGGAAGTTGATTTCAAATGCTAGGGGACTGTAATTGAGAGATCTTATATATTGCACATGTATGTAGCCAGTAGCGTCGGACGTACATGATACGAAAACTTGTTTTAAATTGTTCGACAAATCTCTCGGAGAAGGAGAGGTCGATCGATAATTTCTCTCGGTATGCATGATGAACTTCTGTACTCGATGGTTCCCTTGATTTTCGTACTAGCTAGCGTGTCGAGGGCTATATGTATATAGTACGTAGCGTCGACCAAGCACGGACATAAGAGAGGACACTTTTCTCTATTAATTAGCTAGCTAACACAATATATGAAACACCTAAATTAACCCCCAAAACCCCCAACCCCCCCTTTCAAAAAAACAAAAACCCCAGCCACTGGAATGCTGACGCGTGGATGCCTTTTGGTCCCGGTTGGTGCCACCAACCGGGACCAAAGTCCCCTCTGCCTGGGCTTGGCGCACCGGCCACATGGAGGACCATCTGTCCCGGTTCGTGTTAGAAACGAGACTAAAGGGGGGAGGTATTAGTAACGACCCATTAGTCCCGGTTCATGAACCGGGACTAAAGGCCCTTACGAACCGGGACTAATAGGTGTTTTTCTACTAGTGGTTGGTGCCACCAACCGGGACCAAAGGCCTCTGCTTCCCGCCCTTTAGGCTGCTAAAACGAGGCCTTTGGCCCCGGTTGGTGGAACCAACCGGGACTAAAAGGGGGCATTGGTCCCGGTTGGTGCCACCAACCGGGACCAAAGTCCCCTCTGCCTGGGCTTGGCGCACGGGCCACATGGAGGCCCATCTGTCCCGGTTCGTGTTAGAACCGAGACTAAAGGGGGGAGGTATTAGGAACGACCCATTAGTCCCGGATCATGAACCGGGACTAAAGGCCCATACGAACCGGGACTAATAGGTGTTTTTCTACTAGTGGTGGGTGCCACCAACCGGGACTAAAAGGGGGCATTGGTCCCGGTTGGTGCCACCAACCGGGACCAAAGTCCCCTCTGCCTGGGCTTGGCGCACGGGCCACATGGAGGCCCATCTGTCCCGGTTCGTGTTAGAACCGAGACTAAAGGGGGGAGGTATTAGGAACGACCCATTAGTCCCGGATCATGAACCGGGACTAAAGGCCCATACGAACCGGGACTAATAGGTGTTTTTCTACTAGTGGTGGGTGCCACCAACCGGGACTAAAAGGGGGCATTGGTCCCGGTTGGTGCCACCAACCGGGACCAAAGTCCCCTCTGCCTGGGCTTGGCGCACGGGCCACATGGAGGCCCATCTGTCCCGGTTCGTGTTAGAACCGAGACTAAAGGGGGGAGGTATTAGGAACGACCCATTAGTCCCGGATCATGAACCGGGACTAAAGGCCCATACGAACCGGGACTAATAGGTGGTTTTCTACTAGTGGTTGGTGCCACCAACCGGGACCAAAGGCCTCTGCTTCCCGCCCTTTGGGCTGCTAAAAAGAGGCCTTTGGTCCCGGTTGGTGGAACCAACCGGGACTAAAAGGGGGCATTGGTCCCGGTTGGTGCCATGAATTGGGACCAATGCTTTGCCTATATAAGCAGCACTCGTGGAAATTTGGTTCAGTTTGTTCTTCCCCGCGCCCGACGCCGCCAGGCTTCCCGTCTGCGCCGCGCCGTCGTCTCCCCGCACCGTCGCGCGCCGCCCCTACTGAGGGAGTCCTTGATAAGGCGGTATCCGGACTGCCGGATTGTACATATCGTCCGGACTATAGAAGCGTCAAGATACAAGACTCAAGACTTCGGCTCGTGTCCGAATGGTACTCTCCTTCCTTGTAACCGACTCCATGTAAACCCTAGCTCTCCGGTGTTTATATAAACCGGAGAGGATGGTCCTTAGAAGGCCGATCACAATTACAATCATACCATCATAGGCTAGCTCTTAGGGTTTAGCCTCTACGATCTCGTGGTAGATCTACTCTTGTACTACACATATCTTCAATATTAATCAAACAGGAAGTAGGGTTTTACCTCCATCGAGAGGGCGCGAACCTGGGTAAACATTGTGTCCTTTGCTTCCTGTCACCATCAGCCTAAGATGCACAGATCGGGACCCCCTACCCGAGATCCACCGGTTTTGACACCGACATTGGTGCTTTCATTGAGAGTTCCTCTGTGTCGTCGCTTCGAGGCTTGATGGCGTCTTTAATCGTCAACAACACAGTCTTGGGTGAGACTTTTCTCCCTGGACAGATCTTTGTGTTCGGCGGCTTCGCACTGCGGGCCAATTCGCTTGGCCAATTGGAGCAGATCGATAGCTTCGCCCCTGGCCGCCAGATCAGGTTCGGAAACTTGAACTACACGGCATATATCCGCGGACACTTGATCTTCGACGGATTCGAGCCTGTGCCAGGAGCGCCAGACAGCCCCGACGAGCACGGCCTAGACCTGCTATCGGAAAATGCTTGGAACATCATCCCTGCAATAGCCCCGGATCTAAATCCGGAACAGGTTGCATTGCCCGAGGACGGAGGGATGGACCCCGCCCCGCAAGCCGCACGCTCATCGGCGGTGGAGCCGAACACAGGTCACGTCTCTGTGGAGGCCTGTATCCCCAGGCCCCCGGACTCATATCCGGTCGTCGGTCCCGGTCCGTGCACTCTCGAGCCAGGTTGGGCTCCGGTAATGGAGTTCACCACTGCGGACATCTTTCAGCACTCGCCCATTGGCGACATGCTGAACTCAGCAAAGTCTCTCTCTTTGTCAGGAGACTCTAGGCTGAACTATGTCCGGCTTGAGTGGGAAGCAGGTGACGAAGAAACTCGCCGCCAACCCACCACCCACTTCATTGCAACGGTCGATGATTTAACTGACGTGCTTGACTTCGACTTCGAAGACATCGACGGTATGGACGACGATGCAGAAGACATACAGGAGCCACCACTCAAAGGGCGATGGACAACCACCCCTTCATACGATATACATATGGTGGACATTCCAGAAGAAACCAATGGCGACGAGGCAGTAAATGATAACCCCTCAGGAGGAAAAGCAAAGCATGGGCGCCCTCGGCGCCGCTCCAAGCCCCGCCACATCAATACCGGCCCCGAAGGTGGAATCAGCCCGGATGGTACCGAAGAGGAATACAGCCCCGATCAGCCTACCTTCAAGCAGGCCGGACCCGCTACGGTGGGATATTTGGAAATGGACGACTATACGCTCCCCTCCGAAGACGAGGTAAGCCTCGGCAATGACGAATTCGGCGTGCCCGAAGACCCAATGGAACAAGTCCGCTTTAAGCGACGACTCATAGCCATGGCAAAAAGTCTGCAGAGGAAGCAAGAGCAGCTTCAAGCTGACCGAGATTTTCTAGCGGATAGGTGGACCAAGATCCTGGCCGCCGAAACGTACGGGTTTGACCGCCCTAGCAAAGGGCATACGATGCAAAACTGGCTACCTCAACCTAAGAAGGAGAACCAAAGGCACACAACCCGACGTCCGCACACTACTACAGTCCAAGACAATAAGAAGGATACACGAAAAGCGTCCTAAAGCCCCGGTGCGGCAGTCATAAACGTCAATCCAAGGAAGCTGGCGCCAGGTCCAGCAACCCCTAGTCCGGTCAACGGACAAAGAACAACTCAAGCCTATTCGGCCCGAGCCGCTTACTTGATCAGCCGTGTGCAATTCAAGTTACTCCTAAAAGGATGTCAAAGCATACCAATAGAGAATGCAGAATCTTCGAAACAAAGCGACCGGTCGTGTGCCGGAAACAATGAAGGGAAGTGTCTGGTCAAGAGACCCCCAGGGCACAGACTGTATGCCCGATCGCCCCCCTATCATACAAACCGCGGCAATTCAATTGCCGCACCCCCAGACCTAGTGGTCCAGGGACTCCATAACATATACAGCCCCCGCGCGAATGAATTTGCAAATAAAGATGTCAGGCACAAGGGCCAAGTTCATTGGCCCACCGCTCTAACGGTTGTTATCAGATAACCACAAAACGCCACATTATCGGTGCATTCCCCTCATACGGTAACGCATCGTCCGCCAACGGGAGGAACCACGCTGGCTAGATTCCACGTGGTAGGCCGTAAGGACAAAACGAGTGATATACTCCTGCCTACATACAAGGCAAAAACCCGCCACTAGAGCGGAAATCATACAGCTGACGGAGTAACAAGTCGTGCATACCTATCAATATTTTGATATAGCTGCCAACTATCCGGACACCGACTCAGGAGTCCGGGCTACTTCTCGGAATAGCGGCTGGGGTCACTAGGGTCCGATCAGGAACCTCTAGACCAATCACGGTAGGACGCTCAGTTGCCTCCAAACATTTACCTTCGCAAACTAACTTTAATGCAGGACATGATTGGCAGCGTGGACTCGGCCCGGACACACAAGGATAGGACCATGCATGTAGAAGGCAGTTCGGATCCATTTTTGATCCATTCACAGCCCCGTCCAGTCTAGCCATAACAGGTTCCGCCAAACACCATCCCTTTCTAATAATCATAAATCACACTCATATGCATAGACATATCATCCTACTGCACTGTGTAGACTTAAATAACATGCACCGGCCGTCGTTTGTCATCGATGCCTCTTTGCCGCAATACTGCAGCCATGCTTCGTGTTACGCCTGGTTATGCCAGGGGCTGCACAATACGGCAACAAAGTCCGACCACCTTTTCGGTCGCTCGGCACCCCGAACTTACCGCACTATATGCATGAGCTCCGAATCATGTCTTGGGTCATTGGTTGGGTTTGCCCGGCTCCCATGTTTTGGTACCTTACGTTCTGTTCCGTCGGCTAAGGTAGCGCTAGGAGAACTAATGCGATTGCGTCCCGGTTCAGCCGGACGAGCGCCTCAGTAGAGAAAGCCGAAAACCGACTATCATGATGCTGCGAGAGCCGATCAGCTGTTCGAGAGGTTGTAAAATACTTAAAAATTTATTCCGCATAACGCCACTGTAAAATGCAGATTGCGACGGATCGGTCTTCCGATCAGGTGCCAATAGAGCCCCTAGTCCGGCCTTTCGAACACTAGGGTCTGCGCCGACCATACTCGAATTCCTATGGCTAAGTGAGAGTAGTAAAGCCCTATAGTCCGATTGCCTGGTTCGTGGTGAGAAACACCTCCTTCTAAGGACCCAATCATGGGATAAAGATTGTTCAGAAATACCCCGAACACCCCTGTACTGCTCACGTGGGGGCTGAAGCCGACGACTGGCTAACTCCCAGATTTTACATACAATAAATAGCCGCAAAGGAAGAACATATGTTCACACAAAACAGGCAACATATAAGTGCCATTATCCCATATTACAAAAATTGGCAAAAATACCCTCAGGGAAATATAATGTCTTTGGTGCATTTATCCGCTGCCAGGCGGGCACCCTTCATTACACCTTCAGAATACAGTTCGGGCTTGCGATGCTCCTTACCCTTTGGCGGCCCCTCAGTTATCAGCTTCTCCGCATCAAGCTTCCCCCAATGCACTTCCTCATGGGCAAGCGCCATTCGTGCACCTTCTATCCAGACTGGTCGCTTGATAGTATCAAGCCGAGGACAGGCGCCCACAATCCGCTTCACGAGTCCGAAGAAACTGCTTGGAATTGGCTCTGCAGGCCTCAACCGGATGACCAAGTACTTCATGGCTAGTTCGGCCGCCTGGTGCAGTTTGACCAGCTGCTTCAGCTGATCGACAAATGGCACCGGATAGTTCGGCACCAGATACTGCGACCAGAAGTCCCTCCCTGCAGACTCCCTCTCCTCGGTCCGGTAAAATTGGGCAGCATCCGATATGCTGTGAGGCAGATCCGCAAACGCCCCTGTAAAAACAAGAATTCAGCTTGCCGCTTAGAGTTCTCCATGCTATAACATAATAATGGCCATAGATACAACAGGCCTTACCAGTTGCAACTTTCCGGGCCTCCTAAATGTCCCATACAGCACCTCGGGCTTCCTCCCGAGCATCTTCCGCGGCTTGGAGAGCTTGGGCGAGTTCGGATTCTTTGCCTGCTAGACTCTGCTCCAAGCTCTCACTTCTCGTCACAGCTTCCTGGAGCTCCCACTCAGCTGTGACAACTCTGGCCTCGTGTTTTTCACGCAGCGCCTGTTCGGCGGCAGCCTTCTCGTGAGCATCAGCCGCTGCCTTCTTCAACGCCTCGTATTCGGCAATCGCTCCTAGGGCGTATAACACAAATACTTTTTAATGGGCACATTTATTTATTTTTGCCCGATGCAAGACAATGCTCAAACATACCTTGCTTCTCCTCCAATTGCTTCTTCACACGGCCAAGTTATTCTACGGCCCATTCCAGGCTCTGCTTCAGTCCGGACACTTCCACATCATGAGTGGTTCTCCTCTCCGCAGAAGCATGTTTTCAAACAAATGGGTAAACAAAGGTTCCCATTACAATAGAGGGTTTGATCCCCTGCCCGGCTTACCTTCGCTGGACAGTGTATCAGGGGCTACTCCTCATATTATGCTATTTTTTCAAAAGTTCCTTAAAAACCAGACCTCAAAGGCCTTTATAAGGCCAAGACAGGACTCATTCAGCCCGCTCTCGGCAGCCTGAATCTTTCCAACCACCGTACCCATAAGAGTCCGATGTTCATCGACGACGGATGCATTCTTTAACGCTGTCCATAGGCCACCCGGCAGCTCTCCGTAGACAGAGGTTGCCGGCGGAGTGGTCAAACCTCCCTTCATGGGAGGTGGCCGCTCGCCCGATCCTGGAGCCTTAGAGGCCTCCAGAACCTTATCCGGCTCTCAGTCTCTTTGAGACGACACCTCAGTGTCGTGCCGAGACTTCGAAAAAGGAATCCCCGGAGGCGTCTCGCTCGCCACAACATTCAAGCTCAACAAATCCTCCGATGAGGACTGTCCGGCAGGAGACCCCGCCGGGCTGTATGAAATGTGGCGACAGTTAAAAACTATTATGACCAGACAACCCAGGATACATAAGCGTATTCGTATTTCGTCTACTTACGATTTTCCCAGGGGCCAGGCCTCGGGATCCCACTCAGGGCTGCTATCGGCAACCGGGGTGTCTTCCTCTGGAGGGGAAACTCGCCCTCTCTTGGGCGATTCAGCCTCTAGGGATGGGGAAGCCGCACGCTTCTTCCCGTCTGCAGAGCGAGGCTCGTCCTCCTCTGCCTCCTCCTCTTCGTCTTCGGAAGGAGCGTCGCTGGAGCCTTCGGATCTGGCGTCCGAAGCCTCGCGATAGCGGAGGCCACTCCGGGTCTTGTTGACCTTCTTGGAGGCCTCCTTCTTGGGCGCCTTGTAGGGCGCAGGGACCAGCATCTTCGTTAGAAGGGGTCCGGCCGGTTCCTCCGGCAGTGGGGCCGGACATTGTGTCTGCTCCACCTTCTTTATCAATCCCCGAGGTCACGACAAAACACGATTAGAATTGTCCCCTAGGACATGCCAACTGAAGCATGGATGGACAGGCCGTGGCTATAACTTACCGGGCTTGCAGAATGGGATAATTGATACCCCCGGTCTTTGGAAGAGTCCGGCCATGATTTGCTGGACCTAAAGAGCACCTTCCAGATATCCTCGTGGGAGGAATCATAGAGCTCCTGGAGGGTTTGGTGCTCGGCTGGGTCGAACTCCCACAAGGTGCAGGGTCGACGCTGGCAAGGGAGAACCAGGCGAACTAGCATCACCTGGACCATGTCCACAAGCTTGACGTCCTTATCGACCATACTCCGAACACGTGTCTGGAGCAGTGACGGCTCACCAGACGAACACCAGTTTGGGCCCTTCTTGGGACAGGACGTAAGCCGCAGTGGATCTCCGGATCTGAACTCAGGAGTTGCTGCCCATTTTTCGCCGCGTGGTTCGGTGATATAAAACCACTGCTGCTGCCACTCCTTGACGGAGTCGTTAAAAGTGCCCTTCGGCCAAACAACCTTGGGCATCTTGCTCACCATGGCGCCGCCGGACTCAGCGTTTTCGCCACTCACCACCTTCGGCTTCACATTGAAAATATTCAGCCACAGGCCGAAGTGAGGCGGAATTCGGAGGAAGGCCTCGGACACGACGATGAACGTCGAGTTATTGAGAAAAGAGTTGGGGGAAAGATATTTTAGTCAATCCCGTAGTAATACATGACCCCTCGAACAAATGGGTGGAGGGGAAACTCGAGCCCACGGACAAAATGGTGAAGGAACACGACTCTCTCGTGGGGCTCCGGAGTAGGGACAACCTGTCCCGCCGGTGGGAGACGGTGGCCAATCTTCTTGGCCACATACCCGGCTTCTCGGAGCCTCTTGATATCCTTCTCCCGGACGGTAGAGGCCATCTATTTGCCTCCTGCTCCGGATCCGGACCTCTTAGAAAAACCTCTCTTCGATGGAGAAGAAGAGCGCTTGGGCGTTGGGGCTCGTGCAGAGGGGAGTGAGTTAGCGGAAGGAGAAGGCGTGGGTAAAAGAGGAAGATGCCCTATCTCTTTACAATTGAAGGTAAGAGCTTTTTTGCGCCTCCCCACTTGCCTAGTGGAACCCGCTCGTCTCCCACTCGCCGCGATTAGCGGTATAGTTGGATTACCCATACCCGTATTGATGAGAATCCCGTGATAAGGGGTCATGATCTTCGCTTCGACAAGACGTGCTAAGCATATCACGTCGTCTAAAAAATTGTCAGCTGAAGTATAATTCTCTCTACGGTGGTATGTGAAGATCGTTTTCCAGATCCGGACACGGCCTACATGTTCGATAATAACCTTGGAGTATTCGGAGGAGGAACCTGCCTTGCAATGTCGAAGACAATACTGCGCGCCGGACTCATCGTCATTGAAGCCTGGTTCAGGGGCTACTGAGGGAGTCCTGGATAAGGGGGTATCCGGACAGCCGGACTGTACATATCGTGCGGACTATAGAAGTGTCAAGATACAAGACTCAAGACTTCGGCCCGTGTCTGGATGGGACTCTCCTTTGCGTGGAAGGCAAGCCTGACGATCCAGATATTATGTTTCCTTCCTTGTAACCGACTCCATGTAAACCCTAGCTCTCCTGTCGTGGAATTGTCATGGCAGATGTCCTCGTGCAAGGACTTAGTCGTGGAGCCATCGCAACTAGGAAGCTTAAAGGGGTTAATCGGGACAAATCACACGAGAGGTTTTATACTAGTTCGGCCCCTTGCAGAGAAGGAAGGCCTACATCTAGTTGGGTTGGTATTGCTTGATGTTTCGATGACCAGGGAGCGGAATACGCTATGCCCGGCTCTCGATGGGTTGTTTCTTGCCCTAAGCCGCCAGCAGGTCGTCCCCTTATATACACGGGTCGACGCCCTGCAGCTTACAGAGTCCCGGCTGGCTTATAGATAGTATCCGGCTCAGTGACTAGTTAAGTCTACCTTATGATACATGTCATGCCATTGTGGCGCTTTATTTCAACGGGCCTTAAGTCGCCTGTGGGCCTTAGGCCCTTTATTGAACCGCCATCTTCATGCTTGGTCTTGGGCTTCTTTCTGGTGAATCTTCCTTGCGTATCCCGGCCCCTCCTGGGCGGCTTAAACAAATAGTTATATCCCCAACATTAGGCCCCAGATTGATTCGAACCTGTTCATGTCAATCTTAAAATACCTTAAAAATAAATCTTTAATCTTCTGACTGCGTAGAGAGCTTTCTCTAATCCGCCCTGACGTCATCTTTTGAATCTGTGTTAACCCGGCGTGACGTCATCCTTTCTTAAATTCCTTTTCTATTCCACCGTATCTTTCAACGGATCTCTGCTTTTATTGACTTCTCCGAAAATTGAGGCATCGGGGCCGCTGGATAATAACTCTTATCTCCTCGTTTCCCGCACCGTCTCAGTTATCTTCTCCTTATAAATAGGTGCGACCTAGGTCTCCTGTTCTCCTCCTTTCAGTCATCTTCTTCCTCTTGCCTCTTCTCGAGCTCCATCACCGCCGCTGTCGAGCTCCCTGTCCTCACCGTCTCAGGCCGCTGCATCAACCTGGTTGGATCAGAGAAACGCGACGAATCTCCGCAGCCCATCCAGATCCATAAGTTCCCTTCCCTTCCTTGCTTAGGTCCGCATTAAAGCTTCTTCGAGTTCGTCCGAGTTCATCGCCATTAGAGCCAAACCCTTGTTAGCTTTCCTCTTCGACGCCTCTGATAATATAAAATGGCCGCGGCAGTTGTTTTCGCACTTGTTTTGGATAAAAAACAGATCCCTTTCTCTGTATAAAAGCCTCATTCGAGCCTATGAACACATCTGCATCCGTTTTTAGGTCTAGAAAATTTTCTTATTACAACAGACCTTTGATCTCAAATTTAAGCAGAAGATTATGAAACCTGTTTTTATCACCCGGAAAACTTCTTCTGTTAAATGCCCTTAAACATAACTGTCCAGGTGTCCGGTTTAAATGCATAACACTGATCTGTGAACCTTGCCTACTTCTCATATCTTTAAGAATTTTGAACTGCTCTTAATGCTTGTAGCGGCTTAAATATTGTTGCACAGTTATCCTTATATCATTAGGCCCCTTCGTAAGCCGCTACCTTCCGTAATATGGATATTTTCTCCCAGGTTAAAATTCGAACCGGAACTTCTTATTCTGTAATAGGCCAACTGTTGTCATGGCACCTAAGGCGACCAAAGCTCCTGTAACCTGCAACTGGGTCCCATCCACTGTCGGGGAAGCTGATCGTGACCCACGAACACCTATGGGACCGGGTCCCTTGTGGTTCGATGGGGGGCGGAGATTGCACAAGGAGCGGATCGAGGCAATGCACACGAGCAGATTTACCCAGCTTCGGAGCTCTCCGGAGAGATAATACTCCTACTGCTTCTTGGTTGATTGTATTGTGTTCTTGCTAGGGAGCAATGAGAGCTACAAAACCTAGCCTGAGTGTGTGTGGTCTCGAATGAGTCGAATGAACTCCACCGGAGCCGAACCCTTTCTACGTTGCCCTTGGGCCTCCTTTTATAGGTTCAAGGGGTCACCACAGGTGGCAAGTAGACAAGGGTAAAACAGGAAAAACAGTGGTTGGTACACGGCTTTGTACAGTGTACAATGATCTATACCTAACTCTGACGGCAAGGGACAAAAGTAATAAATGCCCGTCCCTGTCGCCTGAACAGTGCAATAGGGACCGTCAAGTGCGCCTCCGTTTGCCACGATGGTAGCTTGTCAGCGCCGCTTATCGCTGCTCCCCGCTGGTTGCACAGCTCTTTGACACGCGTGCCTGGAGTAGCCCCACGGCGACACGTTGGCGGATGAGCTGGAGCGCAGATGAAGAGAGGTTGCCTTCCGCGGCAGGCATCTTGCCGCGGCTGAACTCTTGTCGCGCTCGGGAGCTTGTCGCTCGCCAAGCCTTCCCGGCAAGCTCCTCTTGCCGGGGTCTTGTTTCCTTCGTGCCTTGAGTGGCCTTCCGGGCAAGCTCCTCTTGCCGGGGCCTTGATTACTTTGTTCTTGAACGGCTCCAAAGGAGCCGTGGAGGACCTTGGCGGTCACTAGGCCAGCCCTGCCACGGGGCACTACAACTGTCCATGCACGAGTTCGGGATACTAGGGTACCCTTACTCTAGTACACCGACAGGAGCCCCCGGGCCTGGGCCATACACAGCGCCGAGCTCTGTTGGGCCAGGCCCAAAACAGTGCACGGGCACACGCGGCCTAGATCGCGCAGTTATTCGCCTCGGACCCACCACGTCCCCCACGAACGGCACGCTCCAGACGTGGCGTCGTGGGGGAGATCGTGGGGGCTTTCTTTAATGGGAAAAGCGGAACGCCCGCCCCCTCTCCCTCCTTATAAGCAGGGGAAACAGGGGCAGAACACCCACTTGCCATTGCTGTCACATCAAAAACCACCTCCGCTCCCCCCTTCTTCTCGAGTCCAAAGAGAGCGACGCCCCGCCCCCTCCCCATTGCCACCGGCGCCACCAACGCCGTCGGATTCCTCCACCACCTCCGCCATGGCTCCGAAAGCCGACAAGGGCAAAGGGGTGAAGTCGGCCGAGGCGCAGCGGCTCGCGGCGCTGCGGAAGGAGCGGGCCCTCTTTGATCCCCTGCTCGACGCGAAGGAGATGCGAGAGCTGTATTACCTCTTCTGGTCGACGGAGACGCGGGCGCACCCGCGCACGAGGGTGATCTCCACCGCCACATCCGAGAAGGTTTCCGTCGGGGACCCTTTCTTCGCGCTTTTCTTCCACTGCGGGCTCTGCCCGCCCTTTTCCGAATTCTTTTGCGACGTCATGAACACATATGGCCTCCGCCTCCTTGATTTCACCCCCAACGCCGTCCTCACCATGGCCGTTTTCGCACACCTCTGCGAGAACTTTGTCAGGGTCCACCCAAATGTAGCACTTTTCCGCCATTACTTCATGCCCCGCGTAGAGAGAGGAGAGCCGCTTGCCGGAGGGATTGCATGGATCTCCAGGATCGGCAAGAAGGAAGCATATCTTGACGGAGAGCTGCGTAGCAAGTGGGAGGAGTGGAGAGCCGATTGGTGTTGGATTATAGAGGAGGAGCCACAGCCTTTTACTGCCCTGCGCCAAACTCCCATAGTGCGCGGCAACGATTGGAGCAACTTGGCGCCGGAGGATGCCAAGTTGAAGATTGCTGTGACCCGGATCCTGCGCCTCAGGCATGCCGGGCTTACCGTAGGAGCAGTTGGCGCGGACTTTCTTCGCCGCCGCATTGCGCCCTTGCAGGAGAGGGGGAGGCCTGCTTGGGAATTCCAAAACGCGGCGGACATCATGAGGCTGCGTCCGGGCCTCAACTGGAACTTCACTGTCTTGGAGCTGGATGCCATGCTGCGGGAGCTGTTCAAGCCTGATGCAGATCACCCCGAGTGGTTCATGTTGCCGAGGGGAGTCGTGCCCTTGTGCAACAACTCGTCGCTTGACCGCATCTGCGCGATGATGCCGTTGTGCGATTCCCATGGAATCGTTCCAACTTGGCAGGAGCCGGCCGACGACGTCGTGCAGCAGTTCTTCGACAACTTGGAAGAAGTGCCGATCCGTGCCGACGAGCAGAAGTGGCTCACCCGCGACACCACCGAGCAAGAGATGGCGCGCATCGCCACAAGGTTGGAGGAGGCGGCAGAAGCTGCTGCCGCCGGCGTGTTTGGGTTCACTGTCGAGGAGGCAGAGGCAGCCGAGGCGGCAAGCCTTGCCGATCGAGAAGAGTTCGCTGGTGAGGAGGAGCAGGCCGAGCGCGACGCTGAGCCGAACGAGCCTACCGGGGGCGCCTCCCCTCCGCCGTCAAGTAGCTTGCCGCGGGAGGAGCCCGCGGCTCCGCCAAGAAGACGCCCCCGCAAGACCGGAGAAGGGGCGGGGCGGCAGACGGGCCAAGAGCCGCCTTGCCGCCCGACGCGCTCCACCGCGGCAAGCACTGTTGCCGCGGGAGCGCCTCATGCCGCCACAGCAACGGGAGCGGGGCCTTCTGGAGCCACGGCCCCCGCACCCGCCAAGCGTCCGAGGGAGCCTACTCCTCCAGCTCATCGCACCGGAGCGGAATTTGACTTCTCCGCTCTCAGCTCCAAGGAAGAAGAGGAAGAGTAAGATCTTGTCGCTGCTACTTGTAATTCTTCAATTTACTGCTTTATCTTGTATCTGACTTGCTTCATTCTGAGCTCTTTCCTTCTTCAGGACGCTGGCTCAGAGGGCGTTGAAGAGGGCCAAGACTCCGGTGGTTGTCGTCGAAGACGATTCCCCTGTGGCGACAGGAGGCGCGCCTGAGACTCCCTTGCCGGATCCGGCGACCCTTCATCAGAGCATCCCCCAACACAGCCCCCAGCGTAAGTATTTGATTCATTTCTTACGGTTAGGTGTGCTTGGGTGCTCCTTCTTTACTGATTTCTGGCTTGTTGATTTGTGTGTAGGAGAAGAACAGCCTCATCAGGAGGTCCCGGAAGTCACTCCTGAAGTCCTGCTTGCTTCAACTACGCCGCCAAGGGAAAATTCTCCGCCAAGGGAGCGCTCTCCGGCAAGGGAGGCCTCTCCGACAAGGGGAGCTTCTCCGACAAGGGGCAGCGCCGACGACCCTCCGATGGTGGAGACCGCGGCTACGGATCCCATTGCAGGTAATCTTCTTACTTGAAAATCTCCCTTAGGTTCTCTTTCTTCTGTTCTTCTTTTTGAACATCTGCTTGATTGTTCTTTCTTTCTCTGATCATCAGATCCATCTGCCAGAGAGCCGATGGAGACAGAGGTTGCCGGCGAGGAAGACGCTCGCGGCAACAATGACGACGCCGCCAACATGGAGGAGGAGGCTGGCGCCGACGGGTCCGCCGGCGAGGAGGCCGCCAAGGCTGCTGGCGAGGAGGCCGCCAAGGCTGCTGGCGCAGAGGCTGGGGAAGGGTCTGGTGATCGTACTGACGGCCCTGAGGCCGCAGGAGCGCCAGGCGCTACTCCAACCACCGATCCCCCCGCCACCGATGCTGCACCAGGCTCCGAAGAGCCCCAGCCCGGCGCCTATCTGAAGGCCGGCGACGGTGTCTTCATCAAGCTCCCATGGGCGTCAAGCTCCAGGGCACCGGCCGAAGGGGAGACCTTTGACGCGGAACTGCTCGCCTCCGCCGGGGTGTCGCTGGTTGACGCTCCAAGCAGCAGCAGCGGCGAGCCTGAGGAGGAGCAGCTGCTGAAGAGGTTGTTGTCGCTCTACCGCGCCCGACAGGCTAAGCTGGAGTCGCGGGAAGCACTTGTCGCGAGGGCGGGAGCTGACATGGAGAAGCGCGCAGAAGAGCTTCGGCGCGCCAACAAGGAAACTCTCCGGGACATAGCAGAAGCGCGGGAGCAGCTCTCCGAAGAGCGCACGGCCTTTATTTTGGAGAAGGCCGAGGTCGAGGAGCAGCAGAGGCTCGCCGGCGAGAAGCTTTCTGCGCAAGAAGGTGAGCTGGCGCAGCTGAAGATCAACCTCGACAGCTTTGAGGAAGATCTTGCCGCGCGCGAGCAATCAATTGGCGGGGCACTCCAGGAGGCAAAGGACGCCGCCGCGGCTGCCGAAGCCGCCAAGAAGGAATTGGAAACGAGGTTGGCGCAGCTGGAGGCCACCCTCCAGAAGAGCAGCGAGGAGGTCACCGGGCTGAAGCGCGAGCCTGAGAAGGACGCCTACACTCTTGGTGAGTTGCAGGGTCGTTTCGCTGAAAAGATCAAAGAGCTCGACGCCGCCAAGGACTCCAAGGCAGATCTGGAGCTGAAACTGACCACCCTGACGGAGACGCTGGACGGCGCCAAGGAGCGAGAAACGGGCCTGTTGGAGAAGATCAAAGCCAACGAGGAGCTGCTGGCGAATGCTGTGACCGCCCAGAATACTCTCAGAGACAGCGTGATGCAGTGGACGGAAGGTCTTGTGGATACTGCCGCCGCCATCCACAATGAGCTGATGGAGCTGGGGATGGTGGACCTCGGGTACTCCACCGATGAGCGCCTTCAACCCAGCGCCAAGCTCAGCCTGTTCTTCAAGGGCGTGTTGACGGGTCTCCAGCGGCTCCGGGAGGAGATCCCAAAGCAGCTGGCCGACGAGTCGCGCCAAATCTGCGTCGGGGCTCTCCAGAAGGTGCTGATAAAGGTGGCCTTCCGCAATCCAGGCGTCAACTTCACCAACGTCCTCAAGTCCCTGCCTCCGACTGCTGACGTCGAAGCACTCAAGGCCCTTGTCGCACCCATCGTGGACAGGGTGAGCGGAGTCAAGAGGCTCGATGGCGACCGCGTGGACTAGGCCGCCAAGTTTATCTTTTCCTTGTCGCTGCAGACCATATTCAGGAGAACAATTTTTTAGATCTGCGACAAGTCATTTTGTAATATACTCTATCTTAGGCAAACGATCGCAATGTTATTTCCTTTACTCGACTCCTTCCCTTGTATGTTTGTGCCCTACGCTCTTAGGGAACTTGTCGGCGCGGGCACCTTTGCCGCGAGCGCTGAGTGCGGAACGTCAACAGCCTACTGGCGATGCCGCCTCCGACAAGCAACCTTGTCGCAACTAGTTGCAGCGCACTTAAGTTGTTGAGCGGACTCGAAACAAAATAAGGGTGCGACTAGCTGCGAGTTGGTTCCTCCGCGCACAGGTTTTCCATACAAAGTACTATCGTTCGAGGAAGATAACTTAAAAAAATTTAAAAAACTGATTGCTTAGACTTAGCAACTTAGCTTTTTCGTCGTTTGCTTCCCGGCAAGGCGATACTTCCTCGAGCGACACTTGGTGGCCCACACCATCATCTTCTCCTTCCCCCACGGCTAACTTGTGGGCGGATGAACCTTCCTTTCATTTGAGAAGAAAGAGGAGAAAATAAAGTTATGGAACCTAGTGGCTCGTTATCTCTTATCGGGTGCGGATGCTGCACAAAATGTCAGATGATACATGCAAAATTATGATGAAAGCATGAAATTGTTAAGTTGTGCGCAACACATAAGCTTTACTGATGCACGGGGTCTGTGCCCGGCTTTGTACAAAGGATTATATGCAACAGAGGCAAGACTTGTACAAAAGGGTGGTTGCCGGAACGCGTTCCGGCAACCGCGCCCTATGGGTAAAACTTACGGAGATGCTCTACATTCCAGGAATTGCTCACTGGAACGCCATCTTCGGTCTCAAGGTGGACAGCGCCAGGCCTAGTGACTCATTTCACCCGATAAGGGCCTTCCCACTTCGGCGTCAACTTGTTGGAATTCTTGGCGGATTGAACGCACCGAAGAACAAGGTCGCCTTCCTCGAAGCTTCTGGCACTAACTTTGCGGCCATGGTAGCGGCGCAAAGCTTGCTGGTAAAGAGCAGCTCGTACAACATCCTGAAGACGATCCTCCTCGAGGAGCAGCGCATCATCTTGTCGCAGCTACTCTTGCTCAAGCTCATCATAAGCGAGTACTCGAGGTGATCCGTATACGAGTTCCGTGGGGAGAACTGCCTCTGCTCCATAGACAAGAGCAAAAGGTGTCTGGCCAGTGGCTCAATTTGGCGTCGTCCTGATCGACCAAAGAACCACCAGCAGCTCCTCAATCCAGTTTCTTACGCACTTGCGCAGCCTGTCAAAAGTTCTGGTCTTGAGTCCTCGCAGCACTTCAGCATTTGCCCTCTCTGCTTGATCGTTACTTCTCGGATGAGAAACAGAAGCAAAGCAAACCTTGGCGCCAAGATCTTGGACGTACTGCATGAAGGTGCGACTCGTGAATTGTGTGCCATTGTCGGTGATGATCCGGTTAGGAATCCCAAAACCGCAAACAATTGACCTAAAGAACTTGACTGCTGACTGTGCTGTCACATTCCTCACTGCTTACACTTCCGGCCACTTTGTGAACTTGTCGATTGCGACGTACAAGTACTCAAAGCCCCCGACAGCTCGGGGGAAAGGGCCGAGGATGTCGAGCCCCCAGACCGAAAATGGCCAGGATAAAGGGATCGTATGGAGAGCTTGAGCTCGCTGGTGTATCTGTTTTGAATGGAACTGGCACGCTTCACACTTGGTTACTTGTGCAGTTGCATCCTGGAGGGCTTCCGGCCAGAAGAAACCTTGCCGGAAAGCTTTTCCGGCAAGTGCTCTTGCGCCAATGTGGTGACCACATATGCCTCCGTGTATATCTGCCAAAAGCTTCTGTCCATCTTCCCGGCAAATACACTTCAATTTCACTCCGTTGAGTCTTCTTCTGTACAGAATGTTGTCAACAAATTGGTACATACTTGACTGCCGGGCTACTCTTTCCGCTTCTTCTTGCTCTTCGGGAAGTTCTCCTGTTTGAAGGAAATGGACGATCTGCTGCGCCCATGTTGGAGCTTGCGCCTCCACAACAAGGACTAAAGGCACATCTGCCGCTGCGGGAACATCAGCTTCTACGGCAAGAACCTGCGGTTTGGCCGGAGCTTGATGATTCCCGACAAGCTTGCTGCAGCAAGACTTGTCGGGAGCGTCTGCTTCAACGAAGAAAACCCTAGGGTTTGTCGGAGCAGACTGCTCCTCAGCGATATCTGTGTTGATTTTGGGGACCTTCTTGGCGGCGGCTTCAGGGAGCTCTGCCGGAAAGTAGTCACCAGAAACCAACTTCCTCTTCTTGCTTTGTCCGGTTGATGGTGTTACAGTTAGCTGAGTCAGCTTGAGCACAAAAATCCCTGGTTCCACAAGAAACTTGAGTGCAACACACTTTGACAGGCCATCAGCAATATCATTCTGAGCTCTTGGAACATGTTCCATTTGCAGGCCTTCAAAGTGTTCTTCTAGCTTTCTCACTTCATCAACTTAGGCTTCCATCAACGGACTCTGATAATCTTTGTTTACTTGGCGGACGACAAGCTGCGAGTCACCCCTGACGATAAGCCTCTTGATCCGAAGGTCCACTGTAATCCTGAGACCGGCAAGCAAACCTTCATACTCTGCAGTATTATTTGTTGCTTGCTCCTTGGGAAAGTGCATTTGGACTATGTATTTGAGGTGCTCTCCGGTGGGTGCGATAAGCAGCACGCCGGCACCGGCGCCTTGCAGCGAAAAGGCACCATCAAAATACATTAGCCACTCTTTATTTGCTTCCTTGACGGGGATGCTCGTCTCTGGAATTTCTTCATCTTGCGTTGGCGTCCATTGTGCTATAAACTCTGCCAGTGCTCTGCTTTGGATAGTTGAAGTGCTTCCAAACTTGAGGCCAAAGCTTGACAGTTCCAGTGCCCACTCGACAATCCTGCCTGTTGCTTCTGGATTTTGCAATATCCTCTTCAGGGGAAAGCGAGTGACAACTGTTATCTCATGTGCTTGGAAGTAATGGCGCAGCTTTCTCGAGGCCATGAGGAGGCCGAAAAGCAGCTTCTGCACACCAGAGTACCTTGACCTAGCCCCCTGTAGAAGGGAACTGACAAAGTAGACTGGGCGCTGCACCATCCTTTTCTGCATCTTCTCGCAATCCTGCGCAGATCCGCCCTTGTCGGGACCAGAGCTTGACGGCGAAGCCCCCTGCTTGTCGCTGGATGCATCTGCCTCCGTTGCCGGCTCATCATCTGCCTCCCTTTCTGCTACTAACGCAGCACTAACCACTTGATTGGTTGCCGCTATATACAGCAGCAACCTCTCTTGTGGCCTAGGTGCGACAAGTATTGGAGTGGAGGACAGGTAACTCTTTATGTCCTGCAGCGCAGCCTCCGCTTCGGGAGTCCATTTCATTGGACCTGCCTTTTTCAAAATCTTGAAAAATGGCAGGGCGCGCTCAGCCGACCTAGAGATAAACCTGCTGAGAGCAGCCACGCAACCGGCAAGCCTTCTTACATCCTTGACGCGCTTTGGTGCTTCAATCTGCTCAATGGCCTTGATCTTGTCGGGGTTGGCTTCAATTCCCCTCTGAGACACGAAGAACCCGAGAAGCTTGCCGGAAGGGACTCCAAACACGCACTTCTCGGGGTTGAGCTTGAGGTTGATCTTGCGCAGATTTGCAAAGGTCTCATCCAAATCTTGAACCAGAGTTGCTTTGTCCTTGCTCTTGACCACTATGTCATCCATGTAGGCTTCTACATTTCTGTGCATTTGGGGCTCAAAAGCATCGTGGACCACTCTTGCAAACGTTGAACCAGCATTCTTCAAACCAAAAGGCATTCGTATGAAGCAGTATGTGCCACATGGTGTAATGAATGCGGTTTTCTCTTCATCCTCTTCTGCCATTAAGATCTGATGATATCCTGAATATGCGTCAAGAAATGAAAGCAAATCACATCCAGCCGTGGAGTCAACAATCTGGTCTATACGCGGCAAGGGAAATGGGTCTTTGGGACAAGCTTTATTAACATCCGTGAAGTCAATACAAAGTCTCCATTTCCCATTTGCCTTTCGTACAACTACTGGATTGGCCAACCACGTGGGATGGAGCACTCCTCTAACAAGGCCTGCTGCTTCCAACTTCTTGATCTCTTCTGCTATGAATTATTGGCGCTCCACTGCCTGCTTCCTAACTTTTTGCTTGACGGGCCGCGCATGAGGACAGACAACTAAGTGGTGCTCAATTACTTTCCTGGGAACACCGGGGATGTCAGATGGTTGCCATGCAAACACATCGACATTCGCCCACAGGAAAGCAACGAGCGCGCCTTCCTATTTAGGGTCAAGCGTGGCACTGATGGTGAAGGTACCACCAGTGCCGTCCTCCTTGGCGGCCACCTTCTTTGTCTTCGGCGGAGCTGCCATCATTTTCTTGCACTTGCCGGTGGAGCTCGATGGTGCGTCCTCGACGGTAGCGCAGCACTCCGAAGAGGTGCGCTTGCCGGAGTGGGCATCAGAGCTCTTGCCGGACTTGGTGGTCTTCTTCTTCCCCCTGGGAGCTTCAGCGGCAAGTGGCTTGCTATCTGTCACAGCTGCTGCATCCCGGTAAATCTTGTCGGCACAGATAAGCGCATCCTAATTGTCGCCATGGACAGAAATGACGCTTATCAGGCCGGGCATCTTGAGTAAGTTGTAGGCGTAATGAGAGGCTGGCATGAACTTGGCAAGCGCTGGACGGCCAAGTATTCCATTGTAGGGCAACGGGAAATCGGCAACGTCGAATGTGACCCTCTCAGTCCTGAAGTTTAGCTCACAGCCAAATGTTACCGGCAATGTGATCTTCCCTTTCGGCTTGCTCCTTCCTGGGTTGATTCCTTGGAAAGTTGCAGTCTCTTCGAGCTCGCTGTCAGGGATCTGAAGCTTCTGGAGCACTGCAGAGGAGATCAGATTCAAGCCGGCCCCGCCGTCAACCAACATCTTAGTGACCTTGAGGTTGCGGATGGTTGGTGAGACCAACATCGGCAAGCACCCGACCGCAGTTATGCGATCAGGGTGGTCCTCAATATCAAAAATGATGGGCGTGCTGGACCACTTTAGAGGCCTGCGTGACTCTATGGATGGTTCTGATGCATTAACCTCACGCATCCATTGCTTGAGTTGGAGGTGTGAGGTATGCAGAGAAGAACCACCATCAACGCAGAGAACCTCTGTTGCCTTCTGAAACTCCTGCTCATCAGTTTCATCATCTTCCATATCTTCATCATCATCTTCTTCTTCGTCCTTGTCGCGGCCGCGGGGAGGTCTGTCTCCTTGCCGCTGCTAGGCCTTGCCGCGGCGTCCTCCCCGGCCGGGTCTCCTCTTGCTAGCTGCACCAGCACCTTCCTGGGCCTTCTCCTTGTCTCGCCGCTCGTACTCAGCCTTCTGTAGTTCAACGAGTTGCTTGACTTTCTTGCAGCTCTGGAGATCGTGGCCCTTGGTGCGGTGAATCTTACAGTACTGTTTGTTGGAGCTGTCCAGCTTATCGGCGGCCGCCACAGCTTGGCGGTCGGTGTCAGCGGCAACCTCCATGCCGGAGTCGCCAACCTTGGCCTTCTTGGCGCCACCTCCATTGCCGGACTGCTCGACAACTAGTACCTCTTTGCTCTTCTTCTTTCTGTTGTTCCGCCGCCGGCTCTTCTTTGCCGGGGCAGTCTCCTCACTGTCAGATCCTGCTCCAACGTTCTCTCCAGGGAGTCTTCTTCCTTCTTCAGCATGTGCACACTTGTCGGCCAAGGCATACAACTCACTGACGTCCTTGACCTTACACATCGCCATCTCCTCCCTCATCCTGCGGTTCCGCATGTTCTGATGAAACGCGCTGATCACCGTGGCAGGGTGGACGTCTGGGATGTTGTAGTGCACACGGCTGAATCTCTGAATGAACTTGCGCAGGGACTCTCCTTCCTTCTGGGCGAGCAGGTGAAGGTCACTCTCTTGGCCATGAGGCTTGTGGCCGCCTGTGAAGGCGCCGACAAACTGATGGCACAAATCTGCCCAAGAAGATATGGAACTGTCCGGCAAGTGCATGAGCCAAGATCTGACATTGGGCTTGAGCACCAGCGGGAAGTAGTTGGCGAGGATCTTGTCGTCTCGTCCCCCCGCAGCCTGCACCGCGATGGTGTAGATGCTAAGGAACTCCGATGGGTGTGTCCTGCCATCATACTTCTCTGGCACATCTGGCTTGAAGTATTTCTTGTCGGGCCACTGGACTTGCCGCAGCTCACGGGTGAACGCAGGGCAACCTACCGCGTACGGCAAGTCACCTGGTTCCCCTGGCGCATGCATGTCAACAGCAGGCCCAGCGCGCTGATCAGATTGACGCCGCGCTTCTCTTCGGCGCTCGATGCGGGTTCGAGCGTCTTCTTGTTGCCGTTCCTTAAGAACTTGGCACTGATCACGGCGAGCTCGTGGATCCGACGACGCGGTGGAGT
This sequence comes from Aegilops sharonensis, assembly GCA_904067115.1. NCBI lineage: Eukaryota > Viridiplantae > Streptophyta > Magnoliopsida > Poales > Poaceae > Aegilops > Aegilops sharonensis. Next base: position 5,625,168 of record LR880972.1, on the reverse strand, counting down.
CGCTGTCGAGGTGGATCCGAGGAGCTGGTGATCTTGGCCTTCGGGAAGGGGAGTGCATGGTGGTGGCACCCCCGCAGGTCTCGTCGCCACTGGCTCGTGCCTTGTTGCCGTGCCGCGGCTGCGACGTGCTTGGTTGCCGCGGGACGTCGCCATTGCCAAGCCGATGAGACTCTGGATGGTGGCCCTCCATTCGTCGACCTTGTCGGCCGTTGGAGGGTAATCTAGAAGCAATTGAGCTCTCGCCAAGGCTTCCGCTGGAGTGGTGGGTGGCAATGGCGTACGGAGCGAGGAACGGGATGTGCTCGGACTTCTAACCAAGTTAGGAGGAGCAGCATCCCGCCAAAGCGATCGTACTCCGCTCGTACCAGCATGCTGGCGTGCATGCGGGTCTCGAGGGCCTCGGGATCCTCCAGCTTGGCCTTGTTCCAACGAGCATATGGTGCTGCGAGCATCATGACGCTGTCGGTCCCGCGCCTCCTGAGATGGACGCGGTGCGGATTCGGACGCCGAAGCTTGCGCCGCCTTGTCCTTGGACCTGGCGGCGTCGTGGGCTCTCTCCACGACGCCCGTTCCTCCGCCAGCGTCTTCCCCACCACTCGTCAGCTCCGGTGGTGGTGTGTTTGACGCGGACGGCTCTGCTGCCGCCGAAGCCTTCTTCTTCGGTGGCATGTTGATGAAGGTTGATGAAGAAGTTGCTCGTGTGACCGCTGCATCAGGTTCGCACAACCTCGACGCCCCCTACCTGGCGCGCCAAAGATGTCGGGGAAGCTGATCGTGACCCACGAACACCTATGGGACCGGGTCCCTTGTGGTTCGATGGGGGGCGGAGATTGCACAAAGAGCGGATCGAGGCGATGCACACGAGTAGATTTACCCAGCTTCGGAGCTCTCCGGAGAGATAATACTCCTACTGCTGCTTGGTTGATTGTATTGTGTTCTTGCTAGGGAGCAACGAGAGCTACAAAACCTAGTCTGAGTGTGTGTGGTCTCGAATGAGTTGAATGAACTCCACCGGAGCCGAACCCTTTCTACGTTGCCCTTGGGCCTCCTTTTATAGGTTCAAGGGGTCACCACAGGTGGCAAGTAGACAAGGGTAAAACAGGAAAAACAGTGGTTGGTACACAGCTTTGTACAGTGTACAGTGATCTATACCTAACTCTGACGGCAAGGGACAAAAGTAATAAGTGCCCGTCCCTGTCGCCTGAACAGTGCAATAGGGACCGTCAAGTGCGCCTCCGTTTGCCACGATGGTAGCTTGTCAGCGCCGCTTATCGCTGCTCCCCGCTGGTTGCACAACCCTTTGACACGCGTGCCTGGAGTAGCCCCACGACGACACGTTGGCGGATGAGCTGGAGCGGAGTTGAAGAGAGGTTGCCTGCCGCGGCAAGCATCTTGCCGCGGCTGAACTCTTGTCGCGCTCGGGAGCTTGTCGCTCGCCAAGCCTTCCCGGCAAGCTCCTCTTGCCGGGGTCTTGTTTCCTTCGTGCCTTGAGTGGCCTTCCCGGCAAGCTCCTCTTTCCGGGGCCTTGATTACTTTGTTCTTGAACGGCTCCAAAGGAGCCGTGGAGGACCTTGGCGGTCACTAGGCCAGCCCTGCCACGGGGCGCTACAACTGTCCGTGCACGAGTTCGGGATACTAGGGTACCCTTACTCTAGTACACCGACATCCACAGTCACTAAGAGTAAACTGGCTGAGTTTGTGAAGTCTGGCCATCTGCCAAAAAAGGAGGTCATGTCTTATCGTGTTCCTGACCCATCTGAAGAAAAGCCTTAACCCAAAGAAGGGGAGGTGATAGTTTTCACGGATCACAGGAGCCGGGGATTTACCCCTCCCGTCTCAAAGTTCTTCAGAGAAGTTTTGAATTTCTTTGATCTTAGACCTCAAGACATTGGACCCAATTCCGTGTCAAATCTTTGCAATTTCCAAGTCTTCTGCGAGGTGTACCTGGGAGATGAGCCAAGTCTGCTTTTGTTCAGAGAAATTTTTTACTTGAACCGGCAGAATGAACATGCCAACGGGCCTAGTCTTGAGCTTGGCGGTATCTCGATCCAGCGACGGAGAGACTGCCTGTTTCCTTATGCTGAGTTGCCGAGTCACCCAAAAGATTGGAACCAAACATGGTTCTACTGTCAGGACAATTCTCCGGCTGATGAGAAGCCTCTGTCCGGCTTTTGTGCCCTGCGCCTTGAGTCCAACCATCCGCTGGCGGATAAACTGACCGCTGTTGAATTTCTGTCTCTTAATCCCACCATCAAGAAGATTAAAGCTCTTTTGGGAAATGGTTTAAATGGCATCAATCTGGTCCGAGTCTGGGTCACTTGGCGAATACTCCCATTAAGCCGCCGCTCCGGCTTAATTTGTACTTATACAGGAGAAAAGAACGACCCAATGCGTCATAGTCCTGACGACCTACCAGATGATGTGGTGGATGCTACAACCCAGTCACTGCTAAAGGAGGGCACTGTCATTAGCAATGCCTTCGGTTTACTTCCCTTCTGCAAAAAGAACCCGGCCCCTGCAGTAAGTTACCAATCTTAGTAAATATTCTTTAACATGTTTAACTCCTTTGTACTTATAATTCTTTATCTTTTTCCACAGGCCGGTGATAATTTCTGGAAGGTCAAATATTACCACGAGGCTGCCAAACAAGCCCGGGCAGCCAAGAAAACCGAAAGGAAAGCCGCCAAGATGGGAACTTCAAAGAAGAAGAAACCCAGCGGCTCCGATTTGCTCAAATTGGATGACTCTTCTTCAGATGAGGAAGAGGTAATCCCTTATACTCTTAACTCCTTTGTTTTTTTTATTGACATTTCCGCCTTTCAGGAGGATACTGGGAACAGCCAAGCTCCTGGCGAAGAGGTAACTATAATCACCTCCGACTCAGAGCCTTTGCCAAAGCACAAAATCCGACGGGTGACCCGGAAAGTAAGATTTTCACATCCTCTTGCTTATCAAGATCCTCAATTTCTTTTGAAGCAACAACAGCTTGAAAGCCGGAGGCAGACCCGGACCAGTAAAGATGCAGAGCTCTCTTCCGGCTTACCCGACGTAAGCAGGAAGCGTCAGACTGAGGTCATCTCCGATTTACGTTCTGTTTATCCTTTGGCGGGTTTAATTTGTCAACCTCTCAATTCATCTGACTCCAATTATCAGGATACCTCTCCTTACTCCTGCGAGTCTATGCAATCCAACATGCCGGCCTTCAAGACTGCCCCTAGGTAATATACCTTTGTTATCCTTATGCTTTGCCTTAATCATATTTTGTAATCACCCTTCTGTTTTGTCCACAGCGTGCAGGTGAAGCCCACTAAGAGGGCAAAAAGAATAAACCATCCGAAGACCCGGTAGCAACTGAGCCGGAACTCGGAACAGCTGCCCCTGATGCTTCTACTCATCAACCACCTCCTCAACCGGCATTTGAAATTCCAACGCCATCTTCTGAACCCGCCTGCCTAAGATACTTTCAACAGCTCCGATAATCCGGAAATTCCTAGCCCGGTCAAGACGACTGACCCGGAGGTTGAAATTTTGAAAAGCCAGTTTGTTGAACCGGGGCGGCCTACTGTCCTTGCCAAATGTACTGCCAAGGAAGAACTTGTCGAACGCCGGAAGACCAAACAGGACATCGCTGATTATGCTCACTTAAGCATTGGTGATATAGTCTCAGGCTATCTGAATCAAGTGCATAATAGCCGCGAATTGGAAATTGACATGGTGAAACAAATACAGCACAAATCTGAGGTATAACTTATACTATTCTCCTGAATCTTACTTACTGTACCAGCCCCCAAGTCTACTGCTTATGAATAAATATGCTGTAGACTTTGATACCTACTTACTATTAGTTCATCCGGTTTAAAAGAAAAGATATTTAACCCGGTCATAATATGATAACTTAGAACGTGCGATACACATTAGCCCCCAAGTGTCAAGTATCTTTACTTGTAAAGTGCTTGAGACTTTAATATGCTTAATCCAGCATTATAAATTAAAATTTTCTTCAAAATACATTAGCCCCCAAGTGTCAAGTGTCTTTGATTGCAAAGTGCTTGGGACTTAATGATATCTTACCATAACCATAATTATAATCCGGCATCAACGCAGGCCTCCACCAGTTAATTTGAGTCGGAGATTGTTGACCTGAAGACTCATCTGGCAGCCCAAGAACTTGAAATTCAAAAGGCCAACCCCAAATTTGCATTCAGCGTCTCTGAACAAGAGAAGTTGAAGAAGAATTTTGATGCGGAGAAGAAAATCTGGGCAGATGAAAAGGCCTCACTTGTGACCCGGGCCGAGACAGCAGAAGCAACTCTTGCCGAGGCAACTGCTAAGCTGTTCGGCTTAAAGCGCCAGATATCTCAAATGGTCTCAGCAATCTTCGGTATGTTACTATGTATAATCGTGAATATCACCATGGTTACTTTGATGACTATTTCAATTATTATTTCCGGCTTACCTTATATGTATAAACGCAGGCCCCAGGAGCACAAACCTCAAGCAGAATATGTTGATCAAGCTTAAGGCGGTGTACACTCTGGTGGAACAGCTATACACCGGGTCACAACGTGCTTTGGCCGTTGTGGCTTTATCAAATGATGCTCCTTATCTCCTGCAGGATATGCTCAAACGGCTTGCCATGTTACCCCAATGGATTCAGGAACTAAGGCGGGCATCTGCTAGAACCGGGGCCATAGCCGCCTTAAGCCGGGCCAAGGCGTTGCTTCGAGAGTTAGCCCTGGCAGACGTTGCTCTTGGATATCCCAGCTTGAAGGAGGATGGCTCTGTATTCGATGAATCAGACTTCACCACCTGTGTGAGAGTCGTACGTCCTGTGGCCACCATCATTGGCAATGATATTGATCTTACCAAGTATCAACCGGGTTGCGACAATGAGAACCGGAGGATTCCAACTCCTCATTATGATGACGTCAGCCTGATTCCTCCAACTCATAAGCATACCTTTGCTCCTGAAGTTGGCCCAGCCGGTTTAATAGATGATGAAGCTGAATTTGAAGCCTTAAGCGGCATTGACTGGACCTTGTCAACCTTCCAGGACAAAGCAGCAGACGAAGAGGCGGAGAAGGGTAACCCGGAATCTTCAAGCCCACCAAAGGAGTAACCCGCCCGGTGGTATGTCTTTGAAAAAATGATGCTGCATTATTCAGACTCGGGGAGTCTTGTAATAGGGTAGAAAAACCTCTTAACTCTGTCATGCCTTCGCGCATGTTTGTGGCGCTTAATATTGTCATAAGCCGCTATCGTTATATACTTCCGGCTTATGTTAATTGTTCCTTGACGTCCAAAACTTTCTTGCTTTATCCTGTGTATAAAACAAAAAAACAGAATTTTTTTGGCATCTTATCACATCTGGAGTCATATAGAATAGTGATAACCCGGAGTATGAACCAAAACATCATAAAAACAGCCGGTTTATGATTATGACGATAATAATATACCTGCTATCTTATTTGAAACATACTTTACTGGCTTATCTCATCCCAAAAAGCAGAGAGTTAAAGTTAACTTCCGAAAAGTTGGCACATATAATGTTTACCTGGCCCTTAATATTATTTACCCTTACAGAGTAAAATAAATAGTAAACTTAATTTTCAAAGGCCTCTGATTCGAATATGATCAGTAGAACCGTTCCAAAGATGTTAAGCTAAGATTCAGATACGATCATATAGCCCCCAATGGCTTTGGCGATGCCGATCAAGTGGGTATCGACAGCTATGTTCTCTTTGGTTCGAATATGACCTATGTTTGAACAGGAAGCCCCCAAGTGACCATTAGAGTTGTTTAATGACGCTTATTCGGATACGATCCACGTCAGACCCACAGGGGTTAAGCTTATGATTCAAATATGATCAAGAAGCCCCCAAGTGGGTTTGGCAGTATGCCGATCAATTGGGTATCGACAGCTATGTTCTATTTGGTTCGAATACGACCTATGTTTGAACAGGAAGCCCCCAAGTGACCATAGCTAGATTCAGATATGATCATAAGCCGGAACAAAGGGAAAGCCGGATTCAGATATGATCCGCTCCCTGTTGGTTGTTTCCACCACCTGGTAAAGAAGATACATAAACCTTGGAGGGTGGAAAGAAAAGAGGTCCTGCTTTATTGCTTTATATAATATATACATTGCTAAAAAAGAAAAAACAAATATATTCTAAGAGCCGGTGGCTTAAGTATAGTAGGGCCGAAGATGAGCTATGTTCCATGGCCTGCGGGTCTCTTCCTCCGAATTACGTGAGCCTTTGTGCTCTCGAACATCGATGAGGTAATATGACCCGTTGGTCAGATTCTTACTGAGCTTGTGCATATCAGACTGCTCCTGGATGAGCCGGAGCACTAAATCGCCTTCCTGAAAAGTTCTGCTTCTAACCTGGCGGCTATGATGGGTCTTGCTGATAAATCGCCGAGCGGGCTATTGCCAAGTCTCGCTCCTCATCCAACAAGTCAAGTGCATCCTGACAAGCTTTTTCATTATCAGCCTCAACGTAAGCCGCCACTCGGGGTGAATCATGCCGGATATCACTTGGCAGAACCGCCTCTGCTCCGTACACCATGAAGAAAGGTGCATAACCTGTAGATCTGTTAGGCGTTGTGTTGATGCTCCATAGCACAGAGGGTAACTCCTCCACCCAACAACCCGGAGTTCGCTGCAAGGGAACTAAGAGCTGGGGTTTGATACCTTTCAAGATCTCTTGATTAGCTCTTTCTGCTTGACCATTAGACTGAGGGTGAGCAACAGCCGAAACATCAAGCCGGATGTGCTCTCGTTGACAGAACTCTTCCATGGCACCCTTGGAGATATTAGTACCATTATCAGTTATAATGTTGTGTGGAAAGCCAAAACAAAATATCACCTTTTTCATGAATTGAACCGACGTGGCTGCATCACACTTACTGACCGGCTCTGCTTCAACCCACTTGGTGAATTTATCCACTGCCACCAACAGGTGTGTCTTCTTATCTTTAGACCTTTTGAAAGGTCCAACCATGTCAAGCCCCCAGACCGCAAACAGCCAAGTAATTGGAATCATCCTCAATTCTTGAGCCAGCACATGAGCTCGTCGTGAGAATTTTTGACATCCGTCACATTTGCTGACCAGATCCTCCGCATCAGCGTGAGCCATCAGCCAATAGAAACCATGACGAAAAGCCTTGGCCGCCAGAGATTTTGAACCGGCATGATGACCACAATCTCCTTCATGAATCTCACGAAGTATCTCCTGACCCTCCGCAGGCGATACGCAAAGTTGGAACGCGCGAGTGACGCTGCAGTGATGCAACTCGCCATGAACAATTGTCATGGATTTGGACCGCCTGATCATTTGTCTTGCCAAGGTCTCGTCCTCAGGCAACTCTCCCCGGGTCATATAGGCCAAATATGGGACTGTCCACTCTAGGATGGCGTGGAGAGCCGCCACCAGCTGTGCCTCTAGGTCTGGCACTGCTAGCTCTTCCTCTGTAGGCACTCTGATAGAAGGGTTATGCAAAATGTCAAGAAAGGTTTTAGGCGGCACCGGCTTATGCTGGCCTTAGGTACACATCAATGTTGTTGTCGGATTGCTTAGGGCCTTGGATGAGCAGTAGCATCATAATGAACTTCCGCTTCATGCACAACCAAGGAGAAAGGTTATACACACATAGAGTCATAGGCCAGGTGCTATGGTTGCTGCTCTGCTCCCCAAAAGAATTAATGCCATCTGCGCTTACACCAAAACATACATTCCTTGCGTCACCTGCAAAGTCCTCCCAGTACTTTCTCTCAAATTTTCGCCACTGCGACCCGTCAGCGTTAGTTTCAACTTCCCGTCTTCCTTACGGTCTTCTCTGTGCCATCGCATCGACTTATCATGCTCTTTGTTTTGGAACAAACGTTTCAACTCTGTTATTATAGGAGCATACCACATCACCTTGGCAGGAATCTTCTTCCTGGGGCGCTCGCCCTCGACATCACCAGGGTCATCGCGGCTGATCTTATAGTGCAATGCACCACATACCGGGCACGCGTTCAAATCCTCGTACTCACCGCGGTAGAGGATGCAATCGTTAGGGCATGCATGTATCTTCTGCACCTCTAATCCTAGAGGGCAGACAACCTTCTTTGCTTTATACACACTCTCGGGTAATTTGTTCTCCTTTGGAAGCATATTCTTTATCATTGTCAGCAACTTTCGAAATCCCTTGTCAGATACACCATTCTCTGCCTTCTATCGCAGCAATTTCATTGTGGTGCCCAACTTTTTCTTGTCAGCTTTGCAATTTGGGTACAACAATTTCTTGTGATCCTCTAACATGAGCTGCAACTTTTTCTTTTCCTTTTCACTTGTGCAGTTTCCTCTTTGCATCAGCAATGGCCCGACCTAGATCATCAACGGGCTCATCTGATGCCTCTTCTTCAGCTTCTTCCCGCATTGCCGGCTCAGCTTCTCCCCCCATTGTTGTACCATCGTATTCAGGGAACCCATGGCCAGGATAGCTATTGTCGTCCTCTTCTTCTTCATTCTCTTCCATCGTAACCCCTCTTTCTCCGTGCTTGGTCCAAGCATTATAGTGGGGCATGAAACCGGACTCAAACTGGTGCACATGAATGGTTCTTGACTTAGAGTAATTCTGACCATTCTTACAGCCAGCACATGGACAAGGCATAAAACCATCCGCCGCTTGTTTGCCTCAACCGCAAAAAGAAAAGTATGCACGCGATTAATGAACTGGGGAGAGCATCGGTCATCGTACATCCATTGCCGGCTCATCTTCATTTACACAACACCGAAAAGACCAAACTAATACAAGTTCATACATAAATTTCATACAACACCCATTCTCATAGAACAACATACTCCCTCCGTCCGGAAATACTTGTCATCAAAATGGATAAAAGGAGGTGTATCTAGACGTATTTTAGTTCTAGATTCATCTCTTTTTATCCATTTTTATGACAAGTATTTTCGGACGGAGGGAGTACTAATAACTCTCTAGCTAAAGCATTTAAATGCAACAAAAATGCAATCAAGATCGCAACTAAGGTAACAATTGATCCAGCAACATAATGATACCAAGCCTCACTATCGATGCCATATTTTCTAATCTTTCTAATCTTCAAGTGCAATTTCTCCATCTTGATCTTATGATCATCGAAGACATCGACAACATGCAACTTTAATTCCATCTTCTCCCCTCAATTCTTTGGAATTTTTCTTTCAAGTAATTGTTTTCTTTTTCAACTAAATTTAACCTCTCGACAATAGTGTCGGTTGGAACTTCCGGTTCACATACCTCCTAGATAAAAATATCTACATCAACTTGATGTGCATAATTTGTCATAAACACGAAATGCAACATATAGTTATAAAAGAGAATATATCACATCCTAATCAGAACCCGGAGGAGGGCCGACGGGGACGGATATCAAAACCATGGAACTATGTATAACAAACAACGTACGGGTAAGATAATTATACAAGTAACTATATATCTAAATCACACAAAAATGAATTTTTATTAAAAAGATAAAAACAAGAGGCTCACCACAAGGTGGAGCCAGCGACGAGACGGTGCGGGCGACCGACGGTGGTTAGGATGGAGATGGGAAGGCACTAAGTAAACCACACCCACATATGCAAACTAAGAGTTATTTTGACCTCGAATTGCATATAAATCAAATACTACCACATATAATTCCTCCAAAAATAAAACCCACAAATCACTATACTTATAGAGCATTGCAAGAGTTAATCTAGCAATGAGAGCTGAAAGGACAAAGTTGCTAACCTTTGTGATCACTTGGATGGATGGGGTGCCTTCAAATCTTCACAAATTTGGCAAAAATGGAGTGTGAGCTCGAGGAAGAAGAAGAAAATAGAGGAGAGGAAAGGGGAAGAACAGAGCGGTCGGGCTGGAAGAAGGGGTTTATATAGGAAGACCTTTAGCACCGGTTTGTTGGACAAACTGGGACTAACGGTGAACTTCTAATCCTGGGTCGTGGCATGAACCGGTACTAGAGGTGCCGGTGGGGCCGCGGCCTGACACCAGCCTGCCACCACCTCTTTAGTACCGGTTCGTGGCACGAACTGGTACTACAGGTTAGCCACGAACCGGTACTAATAAGGGCCGCCCGCCTAGCCGTTGGAACCGGCACTAATGGTCACATTAGTGCTGGATCTGGTACAAATCGGGACTAATGTGCTGAACATTAGGCCATTTTTCTACTAGTGTACCAACTAAGCCTAAGCAAAGCTCAAACTAATTGGTAGGAACTAGCTTTGTCATCATATCAGCTGGATTATCATGAGTGCTTATCTTGCATACCTTCAAATCACCTTCAACAACAACATGTCGAATATAGTGATATCTGACATCAATGTGCTTTGTTCTCTCATGATACATTGGATTCTTTGTAAGATATATAGCACTTTGACTATCACTAAATACGGTAGGGCAAGATGATTCTCCACAAAGCTCAGTGTACAAACCTCTCAACCAGATAGCTTCTTTGCTTGCCTCAGAAATAGCCATATACTCGCATCAGTAGTGGAACAAGCCACAATAGACTGCAAAGTTGCTCTCAAACTCACAACACAACCACTAATTGTGAAAACATGACCTATGAATGATCTTCTCTTATCAAAATCACCAGCAAAATCGGAATCAACAAAACCAACAAGTCCATCTCTAATTTTCCCAAACTGTAAATAAGCATTAGAAGTACCTCACAGGTATCTTAAAATCCACTGAACTGCTTTCCAATGCTCTTTTCCAGGATTAGCCATGTATCTACTGACAACACTCAATGCATATGATAAATCCGGACGAGAACAAACCATGGCATGCATAAGTGAACCAACTGCACTCGAATAGGGAACTCTAGACATGTACTCAATATCTGCATCTGACTTAGGACATAAAGTTGATGATACTTTGAAGTGTGCAGCAAACAAAGTACTCACCGGCTTGGCATTATGCATATTAAAACGACGAAGAAATTTATCAATATATCCCTTCTAACTTAGATATACTTTTCCAGACGGTCTATCTATAGATATTTCCATGCCATGTATTTTCTTTGCTGCACCCAAATCCTTCATCTCAAATTCAGTACTCAATTGTTTCTTTAGTTCATTAATCTCTGACATGCCCTTTGCAACAATTAGCATATCATCAAGATAAAGGAGGAAATAAATAGTTGAACAATTGACAGTTTTCAAATAAACACAACTATCATAATTAGAACTTTTGAAACCTTGAGAGAGCGTAAAAGTGTCAAATCTGTTGTACAACTGTCTAGGGGATTGCTTCAATCCATAAAGAGATTTTTAAACTTGCAGACAAGCTTTTCTTTCCCAGGAATAACAAAACCTTCAGGTTGTTTCATATAAATACCCTCTTCTATTTCTTCATGTAAGAATGCAATTTTAACATTCAATTGTTCAAGATCAAGATGGATGGCAACAATACTGAGTAAAGTGTGAATAGAGCTATGCTTCACAACAGGAGAAAAGACTTCGTTATAGTCAATACCTGGAATCTGACTGTAACCTTTAGCAACTAACCTTGCTTTATATATTGTCTCATCATTAGGAGAAACACCTTCTTTCCTCTTGAAAACCCACTTGCCACGAATACATTTCTTCTCTCTAGGCAATTTTACTAAATCCCAAGTGCCATTCTTTTCAAGTGATTCCATCTCATCATGCATAGCAGTCATCCACTTGTTACTATCACCAGAAATAATAGCCTCGGAAACTGACTACGTTGGCACCAAATGTACCAACAAGTAGCTACAAAAATTTCCGACAATTCAATTGGGTTTGAAAACATGCGTTGATGGTAAGTGTCACAAAGAAGGAAATCAATGACCCCAACACCAAAATGGTCCATCACCATTGCGTCGAGGATTAGCGTGCAGAAGCCCAAGGCAGCCCAGACCGCTCGAGCGTGCGAACATGAGAACAGTGCATGGCATATATCCTCTGCTCCCAACTTGCAAATAGGACATTGTGAAACACTGCCAATGTGACAGTTTGCCAACACGCAGAAACATGGTATCACATTGTGTAAGCATCTCCGAATGAAATTCTTAATTTTCCATGGCATCTTGAGATTCCAAAATTGCTTCCAAATAGAGAACCGGATTGGTAGCTCCTTGCTAGGTCCTTCTGACTGTATGTGTCTTCCTGATGCTTGTAATACGTTGAGTGTATCGAAGATATACCATTTTTATTTAAGTGCCCAACTAACGAGGATACAGACCTAGGTTAGGGTCATAGGCTCGACCTATACGTCCTACCCAAGGTCACTACCCTGGAAGATGAAAAGACCAAGAGTCGACAGAAGAGCACCACTCTCATATGTCGAGTGCAACCCACTCGACAGTCACATCACTCAACGGTGGTTACCTACCGCCACTCGACCACAAGGAAGATCACTCGACCTTATTGAAGACCAGTATTCAGGAGAGCACACAATGGCCAGATATTTATTCCTTAGTCTTCATGAGCATTAAGTACTCTTAATGCTGGCGTTACCAGTAACGCCTCTACTTTATGTACATTAGTTCCCTTGTAATGGAGTGGGGCTGGGGTCCTGGCGCACTCTATATAAGCCACCCCCCTCCTCTGGCACAAGGGTTCGCACCCTCTGTAATCCAACACATATAATCCAATCGACCGCCTCCGGGCACCGAGACGTAGGGCTATTACTTCCTCCGAGAAGGGCCTGAACTCGTAAACATCGTGTGTACACCTTCATCATAGATAAGATCTTGCCTCTCCATACCTACCCCCCTTTCTACTGTGAGACTTAGAACCACGACAGTTTGCGCCCACCGTGGGGCTCGAACCCACGACCACAAGGTTAGTCTGACAGTAGAAAGGGGGGTTAGGTATGGACAGGCAAGATCTTAGCTATGATGAAGGTGTACACATGATGTTTATGAGTTCAGGCCCTTGTCGGAGGAAGTAATAGCCCTACGTCTCGGTGCCCGGAGGCGGTCGATTGGATTATATGTGTTGGATTACAGAGGGTGCGAACCCTTGTGCTAGAGGAGGGGGTGGCTTATATAGAGTGTGCCAGGACCCCAGCCCCACTCCATTACAAGGGAACTAACGTACATAAAATAGAGGCGTTACTGGTAATGCCAACATTAAGAGTACTTAATGCTCATGAAGACTAAGGAATAAATATCTGGCCGTTGTGTCCTCTCCTGACTACTGGTCTTTGATATGGTCAAGTGATCTTCCTTGTGGTTGAGTGGCGGTAGGTAACCATCGTCGAGTGATGTGACTGTCGAGTGGATTGCACTCGACATATGAGACTGGTGCTCTTCCATCGACTCTTGGTCTTTTCATCGTCCAGGGTAGTGACCTTGGGTAGGACGTATAGGTCGAGCCTGTGACCCTCCCTAGGTCTGTATCCTCGTCAGTAGCCCCCGAATGAATTAAGGTGTGAGAGGAAAGAAATACAACATTCGAACTGTCTCGTATCTCCGCGAGTGCTTTCTGTTAGACTGAATGCTTGTGTTGGTTCTTCGGGGACGACTCGGTTGCTTTGATCCATTCAGTGACTAGTCGACTGAATTGATGACTTCATGCGTCGAGTGTTGCGTGGGGGTGCGAGATCTCGGGCGCGATTGCCTGTGGGAGATCCCGGATTCCGCGGGATATGAAATTTCAAGGGCACGCGCGAACAGAGGGGCACCGAAAAAAGGGTGACCCGGATAAGCAGCGACGCCTCGATCATCACGCCGCCTTTTTCTCCACGTTTGCTGCGCGCGCAACTGTAGCAGGATTTGACGGGATTGCCCGGCCCCACGCGTTAGTCACTCGGATGTGAGCCTTTATAAGGCGACGGGGCCGGAATGCTTGCACTGTGCACTCCTGCCTCTTCTTCTTTCTCCTCTGCTCCTCCACCGCACCAAGCGCCTCTGCCTCCACCGCCGCCGCCCTCTAGCAATGGTGAAGGACAAGACGGCGGCGCTAGAGCGCGCCAAGAAAGCAACAGGGGCGGCAAATGGCAAGAAACCAAGTCGCGGATCGTCGTCGCGCTCGGGGCTGCCGCCAGGCTGGATCCAAGGCGATTGGATCCGGTCTTCGATCGGGCAGGAAGATCTGACCGATCTAGAGGAGTCTGGGTTGATTGCAGCGGGGGCAGTGAGGCTGCCGAAGGGAGAGACGGAGCCACAACCTCGACCGGGTGAGTGCGTCTTGCTCGCCACTCATGTTGACCGGGGGTTCTCGCTTCCTCCGCACCCTTTCTTCTGAGGGTTTTTGAACTTCTTCGGGGCACAGCTCCACCACTTTTCCCCCAACACTATCACGTACTTAGCCTCTTTCGTGTCGGTGTGTGAGAACTTCTTAGGGTGTCGACCGCACTAGGGTCTCTTCAAACATATTTTCACCATTCGCTCCCAGTCGATTAAAAAGGCGAAGTCGAGTGACTCGAAAACCCACGTTATCCAGATGTGTGGGGGCTTAGGCATCCAAAAGAGGAATATGAGCGCTTTCCCTACTATGACCCTTCCTGAATCCGTTAGGGGTTGACAATCGTCCTGGTTTTACTGCCAGGACGTTGCTACTCCAGGTCATTCGACTGGTCTCCCTCCTTTTTCATTCGACCGCATCCAAACTCCTGCTCCACTAAAGGTTACTGCTGCCGAGACCATGGAGACGAGGATGTTAGTGGACCGAGTGGTCCAGCTCATCAATGACGGTGTCACTGGCCTGGACTTGCTGGAGGTGTTCCTTGCTCGGCGTATCCAGCCTCTCCAGGTCCGTGACCATTCGATGTGGTTGTATTCTGGGCCGAGTGACACCACCCGGGTCCATCCGGAAGAAGTGCCACTCGACACCGTGGCCTCGTGGTTGAAGAGCATTACAGGCACTAAAGATAACCCTAGAGAATCCAGGCGACAACCCACCTGACAAAGTACGTTCTTTGTTCCCCGCCTGCATTCCGACTTAAATTGACGTTGGCTGACTCTTGTCTTGCCCAATTTTCTTTGCAGGTATTCACTGAGATGTACTCCATGCCCAAAAGCAAACAAGATTTGGTGCAGGACCAGGAGGGGGAGGACAGCGCTAAGGAGAGTGGCGAGTGGGAGTCTCCGGAAGGGGAGGAGGAGGAGGAGGAGGAGAGCGAGTAGTCGAACGAGGAGGAAGAGGTCGACTTGCCGCCACGCTCCGAGCGTCGATCCAAGCAGCAACACGATCCGTCTAGCGGTCGTGCGAAGAGTGCAGCTCCAAGTGCCATCACCCAGAAGCGCGCTCGGACGTCGACTCCGGAGCCAACGGAGAAGGTGGCTAAACAGCCAATAGTCGCACCTTCCAAGACCCAAAAGACATTGCCGTGAATCAAGATGGATGTCCCCGCTGCCTCAGGGTGAGTATCTCATTTGTGTTTCTGTGAGTCGACTGAAAGTTCTCTCGATCTGACTGATCAGTCCTTGTGCCTTTTTAGCCCCGCCTCTGCTGCCAGTGACATGGACGTTGACAAGGGACCAGAAGGCGAAGAAGCCACCTCACGACCTTGTAAGTTTGTTCAACTCAGTTATATCTAACTGAGCGAGTGGTCGATTGACGGAAAATTTCATATTACTCTTCTGATGTAGCACCGCAAGATGTCGTTGTGCTCCCCGATGATGAAGAGGAAGAAGCGCCTCTGCAGGAGAGGAAGAAGAAGAGCGGGGGTTCGAGGAGAAGGAGACTTGAAGTGAAAATCCCTCAGTCGACACCGGCACAGGAGGCGATAGCTCGGACGAACGTCACATTTGCTGACCCGTTGACGACTGATCGTCCGTCGGGGTCGACTGCATAGACGCCCGCCACACCAGTACAACTACACTCGTCTGACCCAGCGGCTGCCTTGACTCCTCTGGAGCCATCTCTCTTTGCTACATATCATACTCCAGATGACTCGCCGAGTGCCGCTAGGGAGGCGCTTCGCCAGGCGAATCTTGTCATGGAGCAAGTGAAAGTGATGCATGAAGCTAGTCAGGTAGCTTACAACGTCAGCACTGCCCTTCGGACCAATGTTTAGGTCGGTAAACTTCCAACTGAATTTTTGAACGTTGCTTTATATCTGATCATCCACTGGGTGTTCTTCCGTTTAGGACTTCAGAAATCTATTTTTTTGCACTTTCTGAATCAGTGGGGGCACGTCGAGTGCCCCACTGGGTGTAGTCCCCGAGACCACGGTCGGCTGCTGGCAGTCGACTGGGGTCTGATGGGTGCATTTTTTTAAACTATTTTGATGAGTGTTCATCTGATCCAGTGGGGGCATGCTGAGTGCACCCACCGGGTGTAGTCCCCGAGACTACTGTTGAATATTTGATTCGGTAGTAGTCTGAGAATAAATCTTTCCCTTCACTATTACTTGTATGTGTCGACTGACATGCCTGTCCTTCTGGTTGTAGAGGTCTTGTGATCTTGGAGGTCGTCTTACCGAATTAAAGAAGAAGCATATCAGTGTTGAACTTGATCTTGAACTGGAGAAGAAGAACCTGAAGAAAGCTCAAGAAGAAACAGCGATCATGGGAGGTAATCACTCGGTCATTCTGTCTTCTCTGTAGCTTCACACTTGGTGCTGGCTTTTCTTTTAGTCTCTTGAACCGAGTGAATTCACAAAAGAAGATGTGCATAGTGAAAATCGCCAACTTCAGTCTCGTCTGAAGAGTGTTGTTTCTTTAGAGAGGATGAAGGAAGCTCTGGAGCAGAAGGACCTGGACTTGGCAGCTGCTGAGAATGAAGCGTGTGAGAAAACAAAGCTTGCGGACGAGAAGCTGGCTTCAGTTGGCAAGTTGGAGGATGAGAACGCAACACAGAAGACGGCTGTCTCGAATGCTAACCGCGAAGCCGAGCAGCTGAAGAAGGACAAGGAGAACTTGACCGCTGAAGTTGATGGTCTCAAGACCAGGACCGGCAAGCTAGAGTCTCATTTAGAACAACTTGCAGCAAAGCTTGTCCTGAAGCTTTAAGGTATGTCTATTCAGTTAAATAACCATCGTCGACTGGGTTTTGCAATTCTGTCGACTCATTGTTCGCTGTGATGAAACAGAATTCTGTCACGACTTCGAGGCTGAAACTGGACGGGCCGAGACAGGTCTCGACCACATCAATTGTCCCATGAAAGATGAAGTTGTGATGAACTTGCTTCGACTGGAGTCTCGCTTGGATGGTGCAGTCGACTATCTGGCTCGGCTGAAGGCGGCGATGGTCCGAGTGGACGCCGAGCTCTGGCCCCAGGCGGAGATGTCTCGAGAGCTCGAGTCTTTGATGACTCGGCTGAACCATATCACAGACCGAGTGCAAGAATGGAACAAATCTTCTACGCGTTGTGGGGCTGATGTTGCCTTGTCTTTGGTCCGAGTGCACTACAATGAGTCCAAGGAGGACAAGCTGGCGGCTCTCAAAGTGGCAAACACCAAGAAGCACTCCTTCCAGGACTTCATGGCTACTTTCCTTGAGGCAGCCACTCGCATCGCCGACAGCATCGATCTCGACAGCTTCTGTGACCCGGCCAGTCCTTCTCCCGCTGAGTGATTTAAAAACCATTATGCCAACACCTTGATTTGCCTCGGAAGGCCGAGTGGATTAACCGTGGGGCGGATGTCTTAGCGACTTATTGGTGAAGATGCAAGTTTTTCTGATCATCATCATCATGGTTTCCGGCGGCGGATTGGCTGAGGGCCGCGAGATCCGTCTCGGCGCGCTTGTTTTCGTCACCGACGACTCTGTGTGGCTCCAGGAAGCTCCCCTGGACACCAAGGCGCTCCCCGTCCTAGGGGCGACGCACTTCCGCGCGTGCGTTCGTGGCGTTCTTCTTCGGCAACCGTCGACTCAATATCAGTCGGCTCCAATGGCATTTTCTCCCCCCACTGTACGCCGCCGCAAGCGATCCGGTCGATCGCGGCTCCAGCGGTGGGTGAAACATGCGGTGGCTCAGCAATTCACCACCCATCAAGTCGCGGCAATCGAGCCCGACGAAACTCTGCACGGCCTGTTCGACCTGTCGACTGGATCCGCGGAGACCGCATCCGAATGCGATAGCAGCGATCCTGTTGCCGAAGTCTTGATGGTCGACGGTGCTCGCAGCCCACCTTGTTTTCGCCGCGAAGACGGCGGAGATGGAGGCGGCGATCCGTTGCACGCCCACGAGGAATACCGACCCGAACCCCTCTCCTCTCAGCAGAGGGAAGAACTTCGTCGCCGCAATATGGATGCACTCCACAAGCCCATCGTTGAGGAAACCCCCGAGGCTCGGGCCTTGGAGGAGGTATGATTAGCTAATCTAGCTGAGCGCACTCGACTGGATAACCTCCAGCGTGCTCTCGACGAGGGCGCTCAGGAGCGGATCCATGAATCCAGTCGACGGCAACTCTTCCTGCCTCCACCTAAGGTATACCAAACTCCGATTCAGAATCTCAAAGCCGCAGCCCGGATAGCAGAGTCGATCCAGCCCTCCCAGTCAGAAGTCGGCAGAGGGTTGATGCAAATCCAGGCCCTGCTCAGGGCAGCGGGAGAGCAGAATACAACAGTATCTCAGTCGCGGAACAGGATGCACAGCAGATCTGTTGCAGCAGACACAGTTCAGTCGGCTCACAGCCCCAGATCGCCTCCGCGGTGTGAGGGGCGTGGGCAATATGATCATCCACTCGACCGTGACAATCGCCATCGAGGGCGCACGTCTCCCCTGAGGAGTGCGTCGTATGTGCCTCGGCGGAACGACGATAGGCGCCGACATAGTGGTGAGCGCAGAGCGTCAATCGACCCAAGGGAACCAGTCTTTGACGCGAGATCTATCCTCATTCAAGGCCTGGTCGACCGAAACAGTTTACACACAGAGGACCCTGACAGAGAACGTCCAAGTGGCAGTCAAGTGCATGTTTCTGGTCTCGAGTGTTTCAGCAGAGCCATCAGGGCGGCAGTGAAACCTCCCAACTTATGGCTGGCTTCCAGAGTCAGCAAGTTCACTGGTGAATCCAAGCCTGAAACTTGGCTTCAAGATTACCGAGTGGCTGTGCAGATTGGAGGTGGTAACGACGAGATTGCAATGAAGCATCTTCCACTCATGTTGGAAGGATAGGCCCGAGCATGCCTGACTCAATTTTCTCCGGGCAGTATTCACAGTTGGGAAGAGCTATCCCGAGTGTTCGTGAGAACTTTCGAGGGCACTTGCAAGCGACCCGGAGGATTGCCTGAGCTGCAGCTCTGCGTGCAGAAGCCGAATGAGACTTTGAGAGAGTTCATCCAGAGATGGTCCACTTTGCATCACACTGCTGAGAATGTTTCAGAGCATCAGGCTGTGTGCGCCTTCAAGGAGGGTGTCGGTGTCAAAACCGGCGGATCTCGGGTAGGGTGTCCCGAACTGTGTGTCTAGGCGGATGGTAACAGGAGACAAGGGACACGATGTTTTACCCAGGTTCGGGCCCTCTTGATGGAGGTAAAATCCTACGTCCTGCTTGATTAATATGGATGATGTGTGTTACAAGAGTGGATCTACCACGAGATCAAAGAGGCTAAACCCTAGAAGCTAGCCTATGGTATGATTGTTGTTCGTCCTATGGACTAAAGCCATCCGGTTTATATAGACACCGGAGAGGGCTAGGGTTACACAGAGTCGGTTACAATGGTAGGAGATCTACATATCAGTATCGCCAAGCTTGCCTTCCACGCCAAGGAAAGTCCCATCCGGACACGGGACGAAGTCTTCAATCTTGTATCTTCATAGTCTTGGAGTCCGACCGATGATGATAGTTCGGCTATCCGGACACCCCCTAGTCCGGAACTCCCTCAGTAGCCCCTGAACCAGGCTTCAATGACGATGAGTCCGGCGCGTTGATTGTCTTCGGCATTGCGAGGAGGGTTCCCCCTCCGAATACTTCATAGAAGGTTTTGAACACAAGGATAGTGTCTGGCTCTGCAAAACAAGTTCCACATAACACCGTAGAGAGAATAATTTTTGCACAGATCTGCTGACGTATCCCGCGGCGTGGCACCACACCACGGCCAGGCCTTTATATGAATCGTTTTTTATTGTTCCACCTCAACGTGTTTAGCGAGGCGGTTTCCTTGGCACGTCTTATCAAAGCGTAGATCGTGCCCCCTTATTCCGGGATTCTCATCAATACAGACGTGGGTAACCCAACCGTGCCCGTCGGCCTGCCTTCTCTATCAAAGGCGAGTCCTAATCGACCACAGGGTGGGCTCTTGGTATTCAACCTCTTTATAATGAGACCAAGGCCCTCTTCTTTTTTACACCCTCCATCGAGTTTGCCTCGTGCTTCGAGTTCCAACACCCAAAGCTTTAGACTTAGGCGCTTCGGACTTTCAACGATGTCCGGCTCCGATCAGCACGGCCGATGGATGTCTTCCTCCATCACAGAAGAGGATGTGCTAAAGCTGCGAGACGCCAGGTATCTAACCGGCGAGATCTCGCATAGGCTGCCTGCTCCAGGGCAGGTCATTCCCACTCCTGAGCCCGGCGAGAACGTG
The DNA here is from genome assembly GCA_904067115.1 of Aegilops sharonensis. NCBI lineage: Eukaryota > Viridiplantae > Streptophyta > Magnoliopsida > Poales > Poaceae > Aegilops > Aegilops sharonensis. Next base: position 5,604,670 of record LR880972.1, on the reverse strand, counting down.
GTACTCGTGTCCCACTTCCTTCGGTGTTTAGGCTTCCCGACAGATCCCTTTGTGCGGGGGCTCATGTTTTATTATGGGCTTGATTTCCATGACTTGAATCCGGAGTCCATCCTCCATATCTCATCATTCATTGTCGTATGTGAGGCCTTCCTCCATATTACCCCCCACTTTGGATTGTGGCTCAACACCTTCAAGGTGGAGCCAAAGATGATCGAGGGACAACAAGCAGAATGCGGAGGGGCGGTTATAAGCAAATGTGCTGATGCTCCGTGGCCCGAGGGCTCTTTTCAAGAGGAGCTTGTGTGGCGACGGGAGTGGTTTTATATCACCGCTCCCAGGGGCACCAAATGGGCGGTGCTCCCTGCCTTCCGCTCAGGTCCGCCACAGCGGCTGGCATCATGGGTCAACAAGGGGCTCGACTGGGGGCCGTCCAAGGACGTTCCCCTGCTGCAGGGCCGTATTCGAGATCTCCAGGAAAGAGGGATCAATCTGGTTGCAATGGAGCAGCTTATGGTGATCCGGCGCCTTCAGCCCTGCAAACGTCGCCCCCTCCGTCTGTGGGAATTCAATCCGGAGGGACCACGAGCTCTCCAAAATTTCATGGGCACGACGCCCGTGGAGATGTATAAATTGTTCTTCGGATCACAAGAGAAGTGTCCGGACTTGACGCAGGACGCAGGACTAAGCTGCAATCGCCCAGATACTCAAGTAAGTAGTCCGGTAACGGGACAAACTGTTCATTCATTATTTTGTATACATGCCCTTTAAAGGAGCCGTTTATGGAACATGAGTGGATAGCCAAGGCGAAGTTAATAAGGTGTCCGGCTCCCCTCCCCGAGACCACGCCGGATCCCATGCTGACCAAGATGTTGAAGGTCGCACCTCTTGAAGAAGGCGAAGGGAGGAGCGGGGGAGCAATTGCCTCTGCGAAAGAGGCTATCAAGGAAGGAGGGATTAAGAGTCCCACCTTCCGAGGAGAGAAGAGGACCGCTTCGGAAGATCCGGAGGTCAAGGCCTCGAAGAGGGGGAAGGAATCTTCGGCAGAGAGTCCGGCGCTGGGAAGTAGCCCAGCCGAATTATTTCCCCAAGGGGATCAGCCCCCCAGCCAGGCGTAAGTAAAAAGAAGGGGTCTTGTAAATAAGGAACATCCCTGTATTTATTCATGAGGATAACCGAAATTGTACCTTGTAGTTCGGACTTCAGCCCATCTCAGCAGAGCTCGTCTTCGGGGGATCTTCTTCCGGAGATGATGGAGAGCGAAACGCCTCCACCTGTCGCACCCTTATGTGAGGCGGACGACCCGGAGGTGTCGTCGCGGAGGGTTCCCATAAGTCCGGCGGGGCCGGAAGGTCCGGCGCCAAGTGGCGTGCGGTCGGAGGAGCTAATGGATCTACTCGGGCGAGCGGCCATTTCAGAGGATCACCGTGCTCTAATGGGTAGTGTGATTGAAAGAATTGCATCCGCGGAGAGCGGATTGCATGAAGCCGTCAGAAGCTTACTGACGGGGTTTGAGGTACGCAAAAATGATGTACCTTCTGACAGTTATGCATATAAAATGCGCCCTGTATAGATAGTAGCCCCTGAGACTTGGTATGTTGTCAAAATTGACAATGTGTCGAGGATCAAATTCTCAGTTATAATATATCGCCGCTCCTGAACAGGTGGCGGGGCGTCCGGAGGCCAGCGGGACTGCTGAATATGCCGAACTAAAGCGGCAACTTGACGAGGCGGATGCGGACATCGCGCTGGTCAATAAACGGTTTGACGAGTCACAAGGTATCCGACTTCTATGCGGACACCTTGTAAGGGAGCTTGACGCCCATGTCTTACTGTTTGTATCCTTAATGCAGATGGTGCCGCTGCCATGGAGGAGCTGCGGGCAGAACTCGCCCGAGCGAAAGAGCAAGCCAGAATTAGTAATGCAGCCGCTGTAAAGGTGGCCGAAGAGCTAGAAGCTGAAAGGGCTGCTCACTGCCGAAGCAAAGAGGAGATGGCCGATATGGCCAAAAAGTTAAGGAATACTACCGATCGCTGCGCGGTTCTTGAAAAGGAACGTCAAGCGGAACAAGAGGGCCGAAAGAAGGCCGCCGCCGAATCCAAGAATGCCCAATCGGCTGTGAGAGCTGCCAAGGAGGAGTTGAGTCAGGCCGGGGCAATTGCGGCTGGAAAACAGTTTCTGCTGTGGAGGAAATATACATATCCAAAGTATGCTCAGCTGTATAAATTGTGGAGTTCAGAGGATGCTTATCTGGACTTGGCGGCGAGCGCTGTGGACGCAGTTGAGCACTTTCGGGGCCGGAAGGGGCACGGAAGGGAAGAGCTATATTGGTCGCAATTCCATAGTCCGGAGCGTCCTCTGCCGCTGACCGATCGGTTGGCCGAATTGGCCGAGCTGAATCGATTGTATGGATTTGCCATGACGCATGTCTTGACTCACTTGTGGCCGGACGGACCCCAGCCGAAGAGCTATTTTGGTTTAGTGCAGCAGTTTCTTGGTGCGGTGCCGCGTATCGATGCAATGAAGCGATCGGCGTGTATTGAGGGAGCGCGGATGGCTCTTGCCCGTGTCAAGACATACTGGACAGAGATGAAGGCCACTGACGTTGCATCCTAGGATTCGGATGGAGGCCGAGTACCTGCCGAGCACTACTTTGAAGAAGTCCTGCCGGGCGCTCGTTTAATAGAGACGCAGTGCTCGAAGGATATTATGTTTAAATGACATGTATGATTTGTGAAAACAATGTTTCAATGTAATATAAGTGCTTTGTATACTTGTGCGTTCAAGTAGTAGACTACTCCCTGTGCGGCCGTTTATGTATATGTGTATATAACCTGAAAGATGGCAGTCCTTGGCTTCAGCCCCCACGCACATAGTGCGGGGGTGTTTGCAAAAAAAGGCGCTTTTTCACACTTAATCCAACGTCTTGGTCATGTTAAGGAGGTGATAGCGTAGCAAACCAGGCAACCGGACTATAATGATTTATCACTTTCACTTAGCCATAGGAGTTCGAGGGTGGGGCTACTATATAGCCCTTGGGGGCACCGCACTCTCCCGAATTCGGGGTGCGTATGTGCCCAACCGAAAACCGGTCCTTCGTTAATGCGGAGGAATCCTAAACATTCCTATGAGTCATCGAGTGGCTGACCAGTCTCTCGCTGTATCATGACAGTCAGTTTTCGGCTTTCTCTACTGAGGTGCTCGCCCGGCCGAACCGGGGCACAATCGCAGTAGTTCTCCTGGTGCCGCGTTAGCCGTGAAAACAGAACGTAAGGCAGCAAAACACAGGAGCCGGGCAACCAAACATTTGACCAAAGACATGATTCGGGGCTGATGCATATAAGGCCTAACTCGAGACGCCGAATACTCCCTAAGGTATTCGGTCTTTATGAAAATGGGCAGAATAATGCCCTAAGCCCCTGGTGTCTAGGTACGCGCAAAAATTTTGGTGCGGCCAATGCCAAAGCACCAGTCTCCTCCTCGGTTATATAAAGGAACCGGGGGGATGTATATCAACAAGAGACAGTGAAATAAGGTTTACGCAGGGTCTTAATCTGAAAAGAATTCTTGCAACGGGTCCCTACTGCACGTCTGCGCATGTGTCTCCGTTGTGCCGTATCCTGGACGGGTGTCGCACGATGTTCATCTGTAAAAGAGAGGAACTTAGTTTGTAAGAAAAAGGGTCGTGCGAAAGGTGTACTTAATATTAAATAAACAGAGGACGGTTCGAAGAAGTGAATAAAATTTAGCTTTATTGTCTCTTGTTATACATGCATGCGGCCCCTCGTATGGGGGTATGCCACTAGTAGGCACCGGACTCGTCTAGCCATGTCCGGGTTTTGAATGACCAATTCAAGTTCTTTGCCTAGCAGAGCCGGATAGCTGTGGGGCTGTCAAGGCAGTCTCCCGTTCTTCCGTTCTCGAGTAACACTTAATACTTCCCTTTAACGAGATGATGCCGCGTGGACCGGGCATTTTAAGTGTTAGAGATGCATAATGCGGTATTGCGTTGAAACGGGCGAAAGCTTCGCGTCCCAATAGTGCTTGATGGCTACTTTTAAACGGGGCGACATGGAAGAGTAACCTTTCGCGACGGAAGTTGTCGGATGAACCAAACACAACTTCTAGCAGTATGGAGCCCGTACAATGGGCATATGGGCCTGGCATTACTCCTTTAAAGGAGGTGTTGCTACGGCAAATTTTGGTTGGGCTTATCCCCATCCTGCGGATTGTGTCCTGATATATCAGGTTGATGTCACTGCCGCCATCCATGAGGACTTGTGTAAATTGGAATCCGTCGATTATAGGATCCAATATCAAGGCAGTCCATCCTACGTTCCGGATATTTTCGGAATAGTCCTGATGGTCGAAGGTGATTGGTTTTGACAACCAGTGTGCGGCGCGCCTTTTAGTGGGCGGTGCTCTGCTTTTCCCATTGATCACGTGAAGTGAGTTTACTGTTTTAACCTCCTGTGGGAAAGTTTTTTATTTTCCGGGGTTCTTCTTGTGGTGCTCGTCGTCATCTTTAATTGGTGTGTCGAGCCCCTTGTGTTCGGCGTTCAGTCTGCCGGACTGTTTGAAGACCCAACAATCTCTGTGGGTATGGTTTGCAGGCTTCCCGGAGGTACCATGTATTTGACACAGTCTATCCAGAATCTTGTTTAGGTTGGATAGCTCGTCACTGTTATCCTTTAGGGGCAGTGTTTTGTTGTTCGGCCGAGAGCTTTTGAATCCGGCGTTGCCGCCGTACTATTTGGGCCATTTTCTTTATTCCAGCGCTGATCTTTTCTGCATCGTGATTTCCCATTTCCATCCCTGATTTTGGATGTACTCGAGTCGCTGGTGCTGCATCTAGCCAGCGACCTGTCTTCCCCTGCGCAAAAGCGTGTCATGAGGCTTGTTAGTGCGGCCATTGTTCTTGGCTTTTCTTGGCCGAGGTGTCTGGCGACCCATTCGTCCCGGACGTTGTGTTTGAAAGCTGCTAAGGCTTCGGCGTCCGGACAGTCGACTATTTGGTTCTTTTTAGTAAGGAACCTGTTCCAGAATTTCCGGGCTGACTCTCCGGGCTGTTGAGTTATGTGACTTAGATCGTCTGCACCCGGAGGGCGGACATAGGTCCCCTGAAAATTTGCCCGAAATGCATCCTCGAGCTCTTCCCAGCTTCCAATGGAATTTCGGGGAGGCTCTTAAGCCAATGCCGAGCTGGCCCTATGAGTTTAAGGGGTAAGTATTTTATGGCGTGGAGATCATCTCCTCTAGCCATGTGTATGTGTAGGATGTAATCCTCGATCCAGACTCCAGGGTCTGTTGTTATGTCGTATGCCTCTATGTTTACGGGTTTGAATCCCGCTGGAAATTCATGATCCAGCACCTCATCGGTGAAACATAGGGGGTGTGCGACGCCCCTATATTTGGGTGTGCCGTGATCTTCGGAATTTTGGCGTATTGCATTGCTTTGACGAGCGTGCTTTCTTGGCCCATAGATGGACCTAACTGGGCCATCCTTTTGAAAGGAGCCATCGAGCCTATCGGTGACGACACAGAGGAACTCTCAATGAAAGCACCAATGTCGGTGTCAAAACCGGCGGATCTCGGGTAGGGGGTCCCGAACTGTGCGTCTAGGCGGATGGTAACAGGAGACAAGGGACACGATGTTTTACCCAGGTTCGGGCCCTCTTGATGGAGGTAAAACCCTATGTCCTGCTTGATTAATATTGATGATGTGTGTTACAAGAGTGGATCTACCACGAGATCAAAGAGGCTAAACCCTAGAAGCTAGCCTATGGTATGATTGTT
>LR880972.1:5498824-5547823 GCA_904067115.1 Aegilops sharonensis | reverse complement strand
CACACACACACACCCCTTCTCCCTCCCCTTCCTCTCCTCACTTACTTTCTTTTCTCTCTCTCCTTTGCCCCTCCACCATCTCCATTAATGTCTCCCATTCCTTAGTTGCTTTCTTCTCTCTCTCCCATCTCCACATATCTCTTGCCCCTTGATGAGAATCCGAGGGCTACCTCAGCTCCGAGATGAACTGTAGAAACCCATCGCGTGGTGGTTCTAGTACCCACACTCGTGAGGCCCTTCACAGACTTGAGATATCACACTCTCACAATGGGGTAACTCAACTCTTATTATTCACAACTACTCCCTCCGTTTGTAAATATTTGTCTTTCTAGAGATTTCAACAAGTGATTACATATGAAGTAAAATGAGTGAATCTACATTCTAAAATATTTCTATATACATCCGTATGTGATAGTCCATTTGAAATCTCTAAAAAGACAAATATTTAGGAACAGAGGGAGTATAATCTTGGTACAACACTTTATATGTGGCTACCTCTCACTACTATGACATCTCCACCTCTCCCACTTGGTAGCTCTCTTCATAGCTTTCTCTTGTGTTCTTGCTTACACACATGGGAGGGTGGCACCCCTATTTATAGGATTACAACACCATTTGACGTTTTCCAAGTGGCATCCATCCAAGCCCTACAACATAATTCTAGAGAACTCTATACAAATATCTATTGCTAGATTTCTCTACTATTTGCCATGAACCATGTCCGATGTTTATTCTAGTGTGTTCATGGCAAGGTTCTAGTTTCTAGATATTTCCTACTACATCAAAATATCTTACTCCAGAACTTTCCATAATTCTAGAGTTATCTCTAAATCCCTCCACCATGATTATTCATGTAGCTTCTAGAACCTTCTTCAAAATATTTTCCTTTCTCATGAAATACTCCATAATTTTCTACAAGCTTCTTGAAGTGGTCTACATATTTTTAGAACCTTCCAATTATGAATTCCATTTCTCAAACAGAAGAAAGAAAAAGGAAAACCGTGAAAAAACTGAAAAACAGAAAAGAATAAAAAAAACAACTCGCACAAACTGTGAAACCAAAGAAAACCATCGCAAAAACAGTGAAAACAAATGAAAACCGAAGAAAACAATTATAAAACAGAAGGCAACATCAATCCATGGACACACGGCATGGGACATCAGCTTCGAGCGTGAGGAGTTACCCACTCGGGCCCAGGCGGCAGTCGGATGCCACGTCTACTTGGGAGGCGTGTCAACGCGGATCAACGGGCGCACGACAAGGTTGGGTTCAACAAAAGACAACTAATAATCAAAGCACAATCAAGACTACTAGCCCATACAGATGGATGTTTACCAGAGATTTGGACATATATATCATGGAACAGGAGCAAAGCAAGAGAGCAAACAAGAATGGCTTAAAGAGATGAAAGCGAGTGCTAGGAAAAAAGACATGGATTGGTACTTGGTCTTGTGCAATGAAACAAACCTTGCGAGTCCCTCTTATTTATTTCTTACATTTTAAAGGTGTGACGAAGTCTACCGACCGGTCAGCACGTTCCACAGCCAATATATAGATTATAATTAACGGCACACTTCGTATTCCAACCAAGTCTTCCCTTGCACAGAGTAGTTGCTATTTCAACATCCAAACCTTATAAAACTCCTCCTCTTGTCCTCTCTAACATACATGTCACATGTAAACAACATATAGTACTTCCGTCCTTGAGTGGATATTATTTTAGATATCGAAATTTTCTTTTCAACGCGGGAGACGTCGGTTTGCAACCGGGTAGGTTTGGCATCCCAAATGATGAGAAGTGCCAAAATATCATTCCTGTGTACCGGTATAAATTACATAGTTCCACCGGAAGAAAATTGCGTGTGGTCATGGCAGTGGGTAGCTTGATCGGACGGTTGAAATGACCAAATCACTAAGACGCCCATTGTTGATCATGGCCGTCAGTGGCACAACGCTTGGGGTTAGGCCATGCACGAAGCGGTAGGACAGTACAGACGTGACAATTGTTGAGCACTGGAGGTCTTTTCGAATAGGTATGCCTCATCTCACCCATAGTTGTTCAAATGTACTCTCTATTCTATAATAGTTATCGTAGAAATAAATGTATCGTCTGTTTGAGCATCAGGTAATATGGGACGGAAGGAGTAGCCACTTAATTAGGGTATATAAATGATCCCTGCCAGTAGGCAGGCTAAGTTATGCCCGGCCACGGGAGAGGAGAACACACATCCTTATGACTTTCTCCCCCACGAGCCTTATCTCTTTCTCTTTATTTGGTGTCCATCTGTTTTCTCTCTCCATACTTATATCCATAGCCTAACCTAGGCGGCACGGGCGACAACTCCACCTCTGGCCTCCCTCACCTGCTCTTCACCCTCGCCGCCGCTGGAGGCCACGACCGGGCGATGCCCGGGCGTTGATGGCGGCAGTGGGGACTTTCTCTGTTTGCTCTGGCGGCGAGACCATGTAAGGAGGCTTCCCATGGGTTGGCTGATGACACGCATCAGATCTTCGGATGGTGTTGCAAGTCGGCGATCTCATCCACCACAGATCGAGGTCAAGCTGGAATGTTTGATGACCGTCCAATGCGAGATCCAGGCACAAGGAGGAGCTCCTTTGATCCACCTGATCCGCACAGTTCGACCAACAATCGACCAAGCCACCTCGTCGTGGTGATTAATTACTGTAGTTCTTGGTGACGGACTGCATCCAGTGGCGGTGGCTCCATGATGGGTTGGTACTTTGATCTGCAACGACAATGAAAGCCCTCTTCATTTTCCAGTCTCGGTGCTGGCTACTGGTAGCTCCTACGGGCGATGTTGCAGGATGCAGTCGGAAGGCCTCTTTGCACGTTTTGACAGTTCTCACTTCGTCTAGCATGCCTTCTTCAAGAGATGCAATCTATGGATATCGACTTGATTCAAGAAATATAGTATGTGCACCAGTGATTGTGGAATTTCTTCCTAGTACATGTAGCTGCTAGGATCGCGGAAAGATGAATGCAAAATCACATGATGGGCATTGGTCTCGAGCTTCGGGGTGAAAATGTGCACGATCAAGATTAGAGACTCACTAGTAGATATCACAATACAACTCTAAAACAAAAATTGAAGTCATACAGGCCTTATGCTACAAGCTAGGGGCCTCGAGTGCTCAAATACATAAGCTCGAATACAAACGAGTCAGCGGAAGCAACAATATCTGAGTACAGACATAAAGTAAACGAGTTTTCCTTAAGAAGGCTAATACAAATGAAGATACGGCGATCGAAAAGTCAAGGCCTCCTTCTTAGGAGCCTCCTAACTACTCCTGGTCGTCAGTGGTCTCCGCATAGTAGTAGGCTCTGTCTAGGTAGTAGTAGTCATCACTGGGATCAGCTGGCTCCTGGACTCCGTCATCTCGTCCCAACAATTGGGAAACGAGGGAAAAGGGGGGANTTTATTTGGTGTCCATCTGTTTTCTCTCTCCATACTTATATCCATAGCCTAACCTAGGCGGCACGGGCGACAACTCCACCTCTGGCCTCCCTCACCTGCTCTTCACCCTCGCCGCCGCTGGAGGCCACGACCGGGCGATGCCCGGGCGTTGATGGCGGCAGTGGGGACTTTCTCTGTTTGCTCTGGCGGCGAGACCATGTAAGGAGGCTTCCCATGGGTTGGCTGATGACACGCATCAGATCTTCGGATGGTGTTGCAAGTCGGCGATCTCATCCACCACAGATCGAGGTCAAGCTGGAATGTTTGATGACCGTCCAATGCGAGATCCAGGCACAAGGAGGAGCTCCTTTGATCCACCTGATCCGCACAGTTCGACCAACAATCGACCAAGCCACCTCGTCGTGGTGATTAATTACTGTAGTTCTTGGTGACGGACTGCATCCAGTGGCGGTGGCTCCATGATGGGTTGGTACTTTGATCTGCAACGACAATGAAAGCCCTCTTCATTTTCCAGTCTCGGTGCTGGCTACTGGTAGCTCCTACGGGCGATGTTGCAGGATGCAGTCGGAAGGCCTCTTTGCACGTTTTGACAGTTCTCACTTCGTCTAGCATGCCTTCTTCAAGAGATGCAATCTATGGATATCGACTTGATTCAAGAAATATAGTATGTGCACCAGTGATTGTGGAATTTCTTCCTAGTACATGTAGCTGCTAGGATCGCGGAAAGATGAATGCAAAATCACATGATGGGCATTGGTCTCGAGCTTCGGGGTGAAAATGTGCACGATCAAGATTAGAGACTCACTAGTAGATATCACAATACAACTCTAAAACAAAAATTGAAGTCATACAGGCCTTATGCTACAAGCTAGGGGCCTCGAGTGCTCAAATACATAAGCTCGAATACAAACGAGTCAGCGGAAGCAACAATATCTGAGTACAGACATAAAGTAAACGAGTTTTCCTTAAGAAGGCTAATACAAATGAAGATACGGCGATCGAAAAGTCAAGGCCTCCTTCTTAGGAGCCTCCTAACTACTCCTGGTCGTCAGTGGTCTCCGCATAGTAGTAGGCTCTGTCTAGGTAGTAGTAGTCATCACTGGGATCAGCTGGCTCCTGGACTCCGTCATCTCGTCCCAACAATTGGGAAACGAGGGAAAAGGGGGGAAAGGCAGCAAAGCAACCGCGTGAACTCATCCGAAGTACTTGCAGTCATCAGATCTATACCAAGTATGCATTAGTATCAAAGGGAAGGGTTGTATCTGTGGACTGTACTGTAGAGTGCCAGAATAGAGGGGAAAGCCTAGCCTATCAAAGACTAGCATCTTGTAGCAACAGAAGAGAGTAGAGCTAGTACATAACATAAGTAATAAGCATGTTGTAGTATTAACGCGCAGAGATCCCTTCTCGACTCCCTGTGAGAAAGCAATCCCGGAGCCATCATATCCATTTATCATCTCCAGTATCCCGTTCTTGTTGTATATATCAGGATAGAACTCCGAACGTCCATTACCATGGATACGGCTATTTGAATACATTAACTTCCCTAGTCTATCAAAAACTTACCTAACACGCTCGATTAACTTTGGTCCGGCACACCATCAGATCATACCGAGCCTCGGCTGGTCGACACATCGGAGCCCTACCTAGGCTTAGCAGAGAGACCAGCACGCCGATCTACCTCCTAAGTGCTCAGGGGTCTTGGGCCCAGCGCCTTTCGCAGTCCTGCGTGTTTCGTGGACGGTCGAGATCAGTCCTGGCTACCTCTATAATAAAGTAGATGCTTGCGTGGACCACCCGGGTGCGTGTCGCTCAATCCTTGATGTCCGAAGAGCTTCGGCTGATACGTACGACACAGAGTGCCCATACTTATTCCCGCGTGGTAGTTAGTGCAAAAAGGCTAGAGGCCTACTCGGATCACATATCCAAACTGTTAGTATCTTGGGAGCGCGCGGTAACGATCGATAATCCACGATATGTGGTCCCGTCGCTCTGTCTCACGGACTTACGTCAAGGGATAATATATAATGCCTGGCCGTGCAGCGTAGTTATCTCACGGGTACCCTGCAGGCCAATCGGACTCCACATCACTCTTCACATTTCTCTCGCGGGTACCCCTCATGTCCGGCCCGACTTCATCATAGTTCTGGGGTATAGTCAAAGGAACCGCGTGTCCAAAACACCAAAGGGAATCCGAGGAATCACCCTCGATGGATTCCTACTCGATGTAACCGTCAAGGTGAACTTGGAGGAATCACCATCAGCAGGTTCCCTCTTGGAGAGTTGCATGACAGAGTCGTCATTGGGAGTGCTAAAGAAGGAATCACCCTTCGTAATCCACGACCGATTAATTACACTACACAGATCTCATGAGGAGTGCGTTACGAGGTATCACCCTAGGCACTCGATAGTACCTCTGAAGAGTCGTACAACTAAAGGGTGTGTGTGTGACGTGTCGAGCTCTCGACATCCATCACGTTGATCGAGTCATCTAGTAATCCAGCGAGGGCAACAAGCACAAGGTGAGGGGTCACTGATGGAACACTGACCAACCTATACTAAGCATATATGATATAAGGTAAGATAATAATACAGTTTACAAAAGCATGCTATGCATCAGACTAGGATCAATCAAATACAGTAGCAAAATCTAATGCAAGCTTGAGAGAGAATGGAATTGGGTGATATAGGAATGATAAAGGGGGGGGGGGGGTTGCTTGCATGGAATCTGTGCAGACAGACTCGGACCCTCGATGGCGAAATAGTCGATCACCAGATCAACAACGGTATCGGGGTCTACCGGAGAAGGAGGGGGGAAGAAACCATAAATAACAGGCATACAAATGCAACAGAAAGCATGGCATGACATTAGCCTATGCCAGGGGTGACCTAACGCAGTGTTAAGTGCTATAGGTGGAGCGGGAAAATATCCAAGAATATTTTCCTAATTCTAGGCTTCCGTCAGACAGATGAACCGAAGGGCAAGGTTCCATCTTGCACTGTTGTGGGCATGTGACAGGTAACATGATGGCATATTCGGATTCGTTGGATTTTTCTGATCAACTTCCATGTATAAATTATTTTAATCCGAGTTACGAATTATTTTCTATGAATTTTCTAAGTTTTAAATATTTCATAGAATTATTACTATTTCGTAATTAATTGGAAAAATGCTATGGGTACACAGAACAAGTGGCTTACAAGTGGGTCCAGAGGGTCCAATTGACCGGGTCAATGTTTGACTAGTCAACTGTTACTATTTAGAGGAGCCTAGGTGTCATTGTGTAATCACTAAACAAAAAATAGGCCTGCCTAATTACATAGGGGGATGGGGCCCATGTGGTAGAGGCAGAAGGCCTACCACACGACCATGGCCATGGCGTGGCTAGGGAGGCGCAGCGCGCGAGGCTGCAGGAGTCATTATTTTCACGGGCTCACAAAGTTTTAAGTCAATTGGAAATACATAAACATTTTTTTAAATTGTTATTTTCGTTTCTGTTGGACCACTTTATATTTTACTAGCGATTAATTGGTGAGTCAAATGATGTTGGTTTCAACTTGAAAATGATCAGGGGAATTTATTGAATAATAGAACATTTTTGTTTTACTGTTTGCAAATATAAATATGTGACTTGCATTTTAAAATGGATTTTGAATTTGAGTTTTGGGCAAGTGGAAATTAGCAAGGTAATCATGATGACATAGCAACCATTAGGAGAGATTATCAGGGTGTTACAACCCATGCGCCCTCTGCCCATGAAGGGGAGAATGAGCAGGGAGAGGACGGGCAGGAGAGCAATTCCTCCCCAACAAGGAAGAGGGCGGCGTCCGAGGAGGCTGAGGGGCATCAGCCTCCTCCCGCCCCAAAAAGGAATTGCAGGACAAAGGTGGTCCCGTCTGACAACAACTCAGCCTATGCCGAGGACTCCGAGGCCTTCGAAGAGGTCCCTCAGAGGATCCCTAGGGTCAAGCCCTAGGCCCAAAGGTATATATCCTAGACTACACCCATGTACTCTTTACGAGCCAAGCTTATTATGAATCGCATACTTGCTTTTATCATTGCAACCCGCCACGCGACCTCCGTACCGATCGAGTTTCGGAGGGGGGCTCTCCACCTGCCGAGCTGGCGGAGAGTGGAACCGAATCGCGCGCCTCGCCTCCCCTGGTTCATGAGGGGGCCGAGGAGGTTCTGTCAAGCAGGACCCCTGCCGGGCTGAACACCGGGGGAGAAGGCGCCGCCGTGATGGGCGAGGTTGATACCTCAGCTGCCAAAGACCAGGAGGGGAAAACCTTTGTTGAGGAGATAGATGGGGAGCCCGGCCAATCCAAGCTCATCCCAGAGGTGATTCCGGAGCCACTAAGGCACCTGGAGCTGAACGTTTAGGCTTCCTCCATGGGAGGGGCCGAGGTGCCTCCGCCACCCCCGCCCACCAAAGGGCGGGTGTCGGTGTCTAAACCGGCAGATGTCGGGTAGGGGGTCCCGAACTGTGCGTCTAAGGTCAATGGTAACAGCAGGTGGGAGACACGAAGTTTACCCAGGTTCAGGCCCTCTCTAATGAGGTAATACCCTACTTCCTTCTATATTGATCTTGATTATATGAGTATTACAAGAGTTGATCTACCACGAGATCGTAATGGCTAAACCCTAGAAGTCTAGCTGGGTGGATTTTCTTGTATTAAGCGTCCGGGTGGATTTTCCATGTACAACCCTCCTAGCTGGGTAAGTTATAATACCACTACCCTTCTCATTCTGTTCCCAAAGTTGCTTCCCATGGACATTAATCCGTCCATTTGTAACAGCAATGGCAAAAAATCACCAAGGAGCTCAAGAGCCCTGCTCCACAACCAGAGGACCATAATCGGGAACTCGACCCCAGATTCAAAGAGGATCCGGATATATTTGTAGAACTCGAGGACGAGATGTTTTACCAGGCGAGCCATGACGGCACGGAAGTGGCAATTATCGCTGACTATTCCGGTCTTCTTCCCGTTGAGGGAGTCCTAGATAAGGCGGTATTTGGACAGCCGGACTATGTACTTTGGCCGGACTGTTGGACTATGAAGATACAAGATTGAAGGCTTCGTCCCGGGTCCGGATTGGACTCTCCTTGGCATGGAAGGCAAGCTTGGCGATCTGGATTATAGATCTCCTTCTCTGTAACCGACACTGTGTAACCCTAGCTCCCTCCGGTGTATATATAAACTGGAGGGTTTAGTCCATAGGAGACAAGAACAATCATACCATAGGCTAGCTTCTAGGGTTTAGCCTCTCTGATCTCGTGGTAGATCAACTCTTCTAATAATCATATCATCAAGATCAATCAAGCAGGAAGTAGGGTATTACCCTCATCGAGACGGCCCGAACCTGGGTAAACATCGTGTCTCCGGTCTCCTGTTACCATTAGCCTTAGACGCACAGTTCGGGACCCCCTACCCGAGATCCGCCGGTTTTGACACCGACATTGGTGCTTTCATTGAGAGTTCCTCTGTGTCGTCGCTGTAAGGCTCGATGGTTTCTCCAATCTTCAACAACTCCGTCCAGGGTGAGACTTTTCTCCCCGGACAGATTTTTGTGTTCGACGGCTTCGCACTGTGGGCCAACTCGCATGGCCATCTAGAGCAGATCGACAGCTATGCCCCTGGCCGTCAGGTCAAGTTCGGGAACCTAAACTACATTGCCGACATCCGCGGAGACTTGATCTTCGACGGGTTCGAGCCCACGTCAGGAGCGCCGAACGATCGCCACGTGCATGACTTAGATCTGTCGTCGGACAGTATTTGGAATATCGCACCTGCCATTGCTCCGGACTTCGATCCAGAGAAGATCGTGCCATCTGAGGAGGGGGGATGGACCCCGCCACGGAGGCCGCACACCTATCGGCGTTCGAGCCGAACACAGACTCCGCTTCTAAAGAAATCTTTATCTCTGAAACACCGGACTTATCTTCGATCGCAGGTCCCGGACCGCGTGCATCCATGCCCATCGAATCTGATTGGGCTCCGGTCATGGAATTCACCGCCGCAGATATCTTCTAGCACTCCCCCTTTGGCGATGTGCTAGATTCATTAAGGTTTCTCTCTCTGTCAGGAGATTCCTGGTCGAACTATGTTCTGCTCGAGTGGGAAGCAGGCGACGAAGAAATTCATCACCCACCCACCACCCACTTCATAGCCACGATCGATGATTTGACCGACGTGCTTGACTTCGACTCCTAAGACATCGACGGTGTAGACGACGATGCGGGAGAAGAACAGGAACCACCACCTACAGGGTGCTGGACTTCCACCTCTTCATATGATATATATATGGTGGATACTCCTAAAGAAAACAATGGCGATGAGGCAACAGGAGATAACCCCTCGGGGAAGAAATCAAAGCATGGGCGTCATCAGCGCCGCTCCAAGCCACGCCACAGCAACACCGGCACTGGAGAAGAAAATCCAGATGACGCCAAAGAGGAATACAATCCTGATCAACCCACCATCGAGCAAGCCGAACAGGAACACGGGCAGGTCAGCCCAGACGAACAGGCGACGAACGGATACTTGGAGGACGATAACTATATGACTCCTTTATATAGTTTTCTTTCAGTCAATACACAAACATCTCAGTTCGTGGGACTCTATTTGGAGGATATGCAGGATCGATGTGAGTCTTCACCTGCTCAGAGCTTGTGAAGGTTCACATGGATCATGCATATTCATCAAAAAGAGAGCCATTATCTTCGATGTTTTTTTAACCTCAGATATTATTCATGCATTTTCATAATTTTTGGACACGCACCTATCGCCAGGTCCATCATGCGTGCAAGTTTTCATAATTTTCCGGCACCGTATGAATTTCCTATGTTTTTCTTCATGAATCGCACCGAAAACACTGACCGGACGTGACGCAACGTGCGTATGGTGTCCGAATTCGTTCAACTTTTGCGTGGGGCCCTAAGATGGGCATGCCCACTGCCTCCCAAACTTGGGTTACGTTTCGTGCATGCCACCTCGTACCACCAACACAACCGGCACTGATCTGATATGGCCCATGTCAACCAGGTACTGCGTTCTCTTTTCTGACTCAGGCGGTGGACCCCAAACTTTTTGGACACGCACCCATCGCCAGGTCCATCATGCGTGCAAGTTTTCATAATTTTTCGGCACCGTATGAATTTCCTATGTTTTTCTTCATGAATCGCACCGAAAACACTGACCGGACGTGACGCACCGTGCGTATGGTGTCCGAATTCGTTCAACTTTTGCGTGGGGCCCTAAGGTGGGCATGCCCACTGCCTCCCATCCTGGGGTTACGTTTCGTGCATGCCACCTCGTACCACCAACACAACCGGCACTGATCTGATATGGCCCATGTCAGCCCCGTACTGCGTTCTCTTTTCTGACTCAGCCGGGGGACCCCAAACTTTTTGGACACGCACCCATCGCCAGGTCCATCATGCGTGCAAGTTTTCATAATTTTTCGGCACCGTATGAATTTCCTATGTTTTTCTTCATGAATCGCACCGAAAACACTGACCGGACGTGACGCACCGTGCGTATGGTGTCCGAATTCGTTCAACTTTTGCGTGGGGCCCTAAGGTGGGCATGCCCACTGCCTCCCATCCTGGGGTTACGTTTCGTGCATGCCACCTCGTACCACCAACACAACCGGCACTGATCTGATATGGCCCATGTCAGCCCCGTACTGCGTTCTCTTTTCTGACTCAGCCGGGGGACCCCAAACTTTTTGGACACGCACCCATCGCCAGGTCCATCATGCGTGCAAGTTTTCATAATTTTTCGGCACCGTATGAATTTCCTATGTTTTTCTTCATGAATCGCACCGAAAACACTGACCGGACGTGACGCACCGTGCGTATGGTGTCCGAATTCGTTCAACTTTTGCGTGGGGCCCTAAGGTGGGCATGCCCACTGCCTCCCATCCTGGGGTTACGTTTCGTGCATGCCACCTCGTACCACCAACACAACCGGCACTGATCTGATATGGCCCATGTCAGCCCCGTACTGCGTTCTCTTTTCTGACTCAGCCGGGGGACCCCAAACTTTTTGGACACGCACCCATCGCCAGGTCCATCATGCGTGCAAGTTTTCATAATTTTTCGGCACCGTATGAATTTCCTATGTTTTTCTTCATGAATCGCACCGAAAACACTGACCGGACGTGACGCACCGTGCGTATGGTGTCCGAATTCGTTCAACTTTTGCGTGGGGCCCTAAGGTGGGCATGCCCACTGCCTCCCATCCTGGGGTTACGTTTCGTGCATGCCACCTCGTACCACCAACACAACCGGCACTGATCTGATATGGCCCATGTCAGCCCCGTACTGCGTTCTCTTTTCTGACTCAGCCGGGGGACCCCAAACTTTTTGGACACGCACCCATCGCCAGGTCCATCATGCGTGCAAGTTTTCATAATTTTTCGGCACCGTATGAATTTCCTATGTTTTTCTTCATGAATCGCACCGAAAACACTGACCGGACGTGACGCACCGTGCGTATGGTGTCCGAATTCGTTCAACTTTTGCGTGGGGCCCTAAGGTGGGCATGCCCACTGCCTCCCATCCTGGGGTTACGTTTCGTGCATGCCACCTCGTACCACCAACACAACCGGCACTGATCTGATATAGCCCATGTCAGCCAGGTACTGCGTTCTCTTTTCTGACTCAGCCGGTGGACCCCAAACTTTTTGGACACGCACCCATCGCCAGGTCCATCATGCGTGCAAGTTTTCATAATTTTCTGGCACCGTATGAATTTCCTATGTTTTTCTTCGTGAATCGCACCGAAAACACTGACCGGACGTGACGCAACGTGCGTATGGTGTCCGAATTCGTTCAACTTTTGCGTGGGGCCCTAAGGTGGGCTTGCCCACTGCCTCCCATACTTGGGTTATGTTTCGTGCATGCCACCTCGTACCACTAACACAACCCGCACTGATCTGTAACGTCAAATCTCTGTAGTATTAGCTATTTTATATCTAAGAAAGAGCATGAACGCGGCTATATAAGCCGGTCGTGGCGTCCCTCGGCGCGCGAGGTGGGACTAAAAAAGCGCCCCTCCCATCTCCCCTCGCGCCGTGACTCATGGAAGGCAAAAAAAATTAGTGACGCAAAAAAAAAACAGCCCAACGTGGTTGCAGGCCGCAACTGTGCGTAATCGGTCCGGCCCGATCAAGCCGGACAGCGAAAGGGCCGGCCTTTCGGCCCAGCTACGGCCTGCAGCACAGTCAATCGGGGCAGTGGCGGGACGGGGCGGGAATCAGAGGAGTTCGAAAGGGACGTGGGAGGCAGGTATATAAGGCGGTCGCGGCGTCGTTCGGCGGGCGAGGTGGGACTAAACTTTAGTCCTCACCCCCGCCGACCCTGCCCCCGCACCGCGCGCACACTTAATGGGCCGGCCCAGGAGCGCCGTCGCGCTCACTTACAGTACTATACTTTGCATGTATTTTAAATATTGTTTACACATTAATTAACATTACATAAATATTAAAAATGTAATTACTAATTGACACAAATAACTGATTAAAATATTCATTACAAAAAAACTCATTATCAATTAATTATCAAAAAACTCATTATTGTTTTACCTTTTACTTATAAAATACTCATTACTTTTTCATATAAATTTAAGTAAACAACTCATTATTATTATAATTAATATAGTTAACAATTCTATATTACGTATGGATTTTTATTACTTATAGAATTTCTTTATACTATAAGCCACGCATAAATAATTAAAAAACTTAATAATATTTTTTTAAAACAAAACAATAGTCTTAACTGTGCGCGACGGCGCTCCTGGGCCGGCCCATTAAGTGTGCGCGCCTCGCCCGCGGGGGTGAGGACTAACGTTTAGTCCCACCTCGCCCGCCGAACGCCGCCGCCACCGGCTTATATACCGAGCTCCGACCACCTATTCGAACTCCCCTGATTCCCGCCCCGCCCCGCCACTGTCCCGTTGGCCTGTGCTGCAGGCTGTATCTGGGCCGAAAGGCCGGCCCTTTCGCCACCCGGCTTGATCGGGCCGGACCGATTAAGCGCAGTTGCGGCGTGTGCAAGCACAGGTGGACTTTTTTTTTGCATCACTATTTATTTTTTGCCTTCAATAACTTTTTTATAGTGTTCCACCATCATCACTAGGATGCATGCCACGTTTTAAATAATTTTTTCAAGTTGCATGACTAACATCAAATTAAACATCCGGATTTTTTTTAGATAAACCATTCGGAGTTCATTCATAATTCAAAATATTTTACATAACCCTAAACATAACCGAGCACTTCTCTTACATAACTTAGACCGAAATAAAACTAGGCTACTCGTCGTCGCTGCCGCCGGTGAGGTCGACGACCGGCGCCATACTGCCTGCCTCTCCTTCGTCGCCGTCGCCGCCATTCTCGTCGTCGTCGTCGTCGCTGCTAAAATCCCACCAGTTGTCTTCCCGCGCCTGCTGCTCCTGCACCGCCGCTATGGCCGCCAGCCGCTCTCGTTCCTCACGTGTGGCCGCCGCCGCCGCCTCCTCTGCCGACCGGGCCAGCACCGCAAGTAGCCCCGGCGTGTCGTCGGGGTCTCCGTCTTGCGCGAGGGCGGCCTGCGCCGGCGGGATGTCGACCAGCACCGGGGCAGGGGGCGCCTGCTGTGCCGGGGCAGTGGGGCCGGCTGGAGGTGGGCCGTGGCGGCGACGACGGGAAGTGCCGGCCTCGCCGGTAATGTCCCCGACGATGCGTCCGGCCGCCGCGTCCCTGAATGCGCCGAGGACGATGTCGAAGTTCTTCCCGCGCCAGAACCTGCGCCGGGCCCTCCGGTTGTACCGGCCGCCCGGGAACTCACGGAGCTGCTCCCTCGTCGGCGGCGGTCCCATGGTGGGGATGCCGTTCACCCCGATCCGCCATGGCCCCGGCACCTTGGCTGCCGGCGGCACCAACACGCCGTACCGGGCCATTAGCTCCGTGTCGGCGATGGTGAGGCTCAGCGGCCAGACGCCGGTCGGCCACGCGCCCTCGTCGGAGTCGCTGGAAGACATTGCCGGCGAGGAGAGGGAGATGGGCGGGCGAGGAGAGGAAGAGAGATGGGCGGGGCGAGGGAAATGGCACGGCGTGGCGCGCTCTTTTATAGAAGGCGGGGGAGGGAGGTGGGCGGGCGAGCCGTCGGTGGCGCGCGCCCCGAGGGAGAGGCGGCCGGCTGGCGGCACGCGCGACAGCGGTGCCGTGTGAAGGCGCGGCGCGGCAGGCGAGGCGGCGTGAGAAGCCGCGGCGCGGCAGGCGAGNTCCCCGACGATGCGTCCGGCCGCCGCGTCCCTGAACGCGCCGAGGACGATGTCGAAGTTCTTCCCGCGCCAGAACCTGCGCCGGGCCCTCCGGTTGTACCGGCCGCCCGGGAACTCGCGGAGCTGCTCCCTCGTCGGCGGCGGTCCCATGGTGGGGATGCCGTTCGCCCCGATCCGCCATGGCCCCGGCACCTTGGCTGCCGGCGGCACCAACACGCCGTACCGGGCCATTAGCTCCGTGTCGGCGATGGTGAGGCTCAGCGGCCAGACGCCGGTCGGCCACGCGCCCTCGTCGGAGTCGCTGGAAGACATTGCCGGCGAGGAGAGGGAGATGGGCGGGCGAGGAGAGGAAGAGAGATGGGCGGGGCGAGGGAAATGGCACGGCGTGGCGCGCTCTTTTATAGAAGGCGGGGGAGGGAGGTGGGCGGGCGAGCCGTCGGTGGCGCGCGCCCCGAGGGAGAGGCGGCCGGCTGGCGGCACGCGCGACAGCGGTGCCGTGTGAAGGCGCGGCAGGCGAGGCGGCGTGAGAAGCCGCGGCGCGGCAGGCGAGGCGGCGTGGGAAGGCGCGACAGTCGACGCGTCGGTGGCGTCTGAAGGCGGGCGGGCGGTCGACGCAGTGGCGGCAGCCGACCGGTCGCGTCTACTGCCGGCCCGCTCGGCAGTGGAGGGCCCGCGAGCAGTCGGCGCCTGCATGCACGCCGCCATTACTGCAATGCAGTTATCACATGACGATACGGCCGCCCGCGCCACGTCCACACGTACGCCCCACCGGTCAACGCCGACTTAAAAAAAAACACGCCATCAGGGCTCCCAACTGCTCAGCTCGGCTCGCTCCCTCACGACTGCCAAGCCGCTCGGCTCGTCCCGCAGCCGCGCATACACAGGCGCGCGGGGGTATCGCCGCGGACGCGCGGGGGCAATATTTTTTACATAAGACGATCGTGCCCCTGGCAGCGAAGGGGTATGGGTGAATCTCAGCCCTTGATGTGTTTAAGGGGGTGTACCGAAGCAGAAGTGACTTCCAAATAGGACATTGTGAAACGCTGCCAATGTGATTGTTTGCCAACACGCATAAATATGATATCGCATTGTGTAAGCATCCGGACTGGTAGCTCCTTGCTAGTCCCTTCTGACTGTATGTGTCTTCCTGATGCTTGTAATACGTTGAGCGTACTGAAAATATAGCATTTTTATTTAAGTGCCAAGCCACATAATCCTCCGTATGATGTCGATATAAAGGGATTTGCAGAATGTCCCTTATCAATGTTCCGCGTCTTTGTTCCAAAAATTGTCCCTTGTCAATTGTTCATCCCATTTGCCAGAAGATGGGTCAATAAGATTGCTAACCTTTGAGAACAATTGATTCCTGCGAACAGTGGTCACCTTCCTTGACACACTACAAGGAATCCAAAAAATCATTCCAGATATCTATCTTTCACCATCTCCAACTCTCCAGTACACCCCTTTTTGAATATTTGAACTCCTGCCCAGATACTCTGCCAAACAAAAGATGACCCTTACTTTAACTCACAATTTAGAATGTCTCCAGTAGGGTAATATCTGGATCTTAGCACATTGGCACATAAGAATCATGGTTCTTAATCAGCCTCGAGCATTGTTTAGACAATATGGCCACATTTAAGGTATGAATATCTCGAAATCTCACTCCTCCTCTTTCTTTTGGCACACACGTCTTCTACCATGCAAACCAATGTACTTTTGGGGGGGGGGGGATTTAAGGACACTCGTCGCATATATTGGGATGGCTGGGGCCACCGCTTTTAATAACGCTTATTTTCTGCCAAAAGGAAGTGTTCTTTCCTTCTATCCATTCACCATCATTTTAATTCTCTCTATTGGGTGTTTCATACAGGTTACTTGTCCACCACAGTCATAGATTGGAGACCCAAATATTTTTCTAAAATTGACTCCACCCCAAACATTGATGGAATTGTATTTTTTGTTTCCTGTAACCTGACTAAGATTCAACTCAATTTAAACAGTAGTATCTCCTTTGGAATTTCTACTGAAACCAAGAGGGGAGCCGTGCCGGAGTTGTCATGGATTTACTTGGCGATTTGCCTGCAGCGTACTGCTATGCATCTAGTTACTTTTTGGTATAATTATAAAGTTGGTTGTTTAGTACACCTATGTCTTTTTAAGTACCTACATTTTACAGATGTTAATTATTTGTGATAATACCAGAATCTTGTAGTGCAAACTATGTCCATGTGCCATGGTGTGTAAACGAGTGTATTAAAGCTCACAACTTTTTAGTTCAAAGCCATATGTTAGCCTCACCGTCATTTCTTGTTTCAAACCTGCCCCGGTTTCTACTTCGACTGTGCCTCATGCCGGATCCATCTGCCATTTGGGCAGGCACATTGGATTCCCACCGGATTGAGTCCAACCACACGGACGTATGAGGGAGGTCTGAGGAGCCTGGCTATAGATGCTCGTAGATTGGAAAAAAGAAGGGCGATTGTTGCTCTGTTTTCCTATCTTTTGGTTGCCCACTTGCCCCGTATGTACATCTTCCCCTCCTCTGGACAGGAGGCGAAGATGGTCGCATGTGTGTATAGCAGTGGGTGTATAGTACTATTAGTGCAGGGTACACATAGTATATCGTACATCTGTAACAAGTAGAATAACATATATTTCAAAAAGGCAGTTAAGCGGATGTTCTGGCATTGTCATCTTAGATTCACCGACACACAACCTTTCCAGTAACTCACAGTTAGTATTAAGAAATTTAGAATGCAATGCCTAAGAAAAGATGGTCTTTATGGACTGAACTGTCTTTATCGCCAAATGGTCGCTGATGTTCTTGTAAAGTGCTTGGGTGAAGACCAAGCAAGAGTTGCTATGGGAGAGCTACATCAATTTTTGGTACTCATCAGTTGGGTCCCTAAATGAAGTGGCTATTATGACATGCTAGATTTTATTGGCCGACTATGAGTAATGCTTGCTTCAGTTAGTATAAAGGGTGTGCATCTTGTCAAAAGTTTGGTGATATTCAATTGACTCATGCTGCCATGTTACATCCTATTAGCAAACTGTGCCTTTTGGATAATGGGTGTCGGTGTCAAAACCAGCAGATCTCGGGTAGGGGGGGTGTCGGTGTCAAAACCGGGGGATCTTGGGTAGGGGGTCCCGAACTGTGTGTCTAGGCGGATGGTAATAGGAGACAAGGGACACGATGTTTTTACCCAGGTTTGGGCCCTCTCGATGGAGGTAAAACCCTACTCCTACTTGATTAATATTGATGATATGGGTAGTACAAGAGTACATCTACCGTGAGATCAGAGAGGCCAAACCCTAGAATCTAGCCTATGGTATGATTGTTGTTCGTCCTACGGACTAAAACCCTCCGTTTTATATAGACACCGGATAGGGTTAGGGTTACACAGAGTCGGTTACAATGGTAGGAGATCTACATATCCGTATCGCCAAGCTTGCCTTCCACGCCAAGGGAAGTCCCATCCGGACACGGGCCAACGGTGATAGTTCGGCTATCCGGACACCCCCTAACCCAGGACTCCCTCAGGGGGCCAAGCTGTGCGTCTAAGGATTGATGGTAACAATGGACAAAGGACACAGTGTTTACCTAGGTTCGGGCCCTCTTAATGGAGGTAAAACCCACTCCTGCTTGATTATATTCAAAGGGTACAGGGGTTACAAGAGTTGATCTACCACGAGATCGTACTAGCTAACGCTAACTTGGCTAGCTTCGCAATGTTATGATCGTGCCTTCGATCTAACTCTCCGCTTTATATAGATACCAGAGGGGCCTAGGGTTACACAAAGTCAGTTTAACAGAAAGGAAATAGCATATCCGGACACCTAAACTTTCCATCCACGTATACAGGAGTTCCTGCCGGACATGAGAGGTGATCTTCTGTCTTCTATCTTGACGACCCATCAGTCCGGCCAATATCAAATAGACCAGACGCCCGAGGACCCCTTAGTCCAGGACTCCCTCAATGGGGATTGGACTTCATTGGAGAAATTCATCCATCTTTCTCAAAGGGGCATCGGTTCATATTTGTGGCAACCGATTATTTGACTAAATGTCTGAAGCGGTACCTCTCAGGGACATGAAGCATACAAAGGTAATTCAATTCATAACCGAGTACATTATTCATAGATTTGAAATTCTTCAAACATTAACTATAGATCAAGGTTCATCTTTCATGTCACATCAATTTAGAGAATTTGCCGAATCTTATAACATAAAGATGCTCAATTCCCCTCCTCATTATGCCCAAGCTAATGGACAAGCTAAGTCTAGCAATAAAAAATTAGTCATGCTCATAAAGAAAAAGATTGAAGATAATCCATGGAATGTCATGAGTTGTTGTCCGAAGCTTTTGTGGGCACATAGAATCTCTAGGCATGGCGCCACAATGGTGACTCCGTATGAGCTAGTATATGGTCAATAGCCCGTTCTACCAGTGGAAGTAAATTTGAATGTATTAAGAATAGCCTAACAAAATGATTTATCGATGGTTGACTTTTATAACTTGATGATGGACAATATTATGAAGTTGCCGATAAATGTTTGGCTGCTTTAAATGACATAGTCAGGGACAAGCTGAGAGTGGCAAGAGCTTATAATAAAAGGTCAACTCAAATAATTTCCAGGTTGGTGATCTCGTGTGGAAAGTGTTCCTGCCGATTGGTTCATGAGATAGAAAATTCAGGAGGTGGTCTCCAAGCTGGGAAATCTACCACGGGCGCCGCTGTCAATGGTAGCCTCCTCCGGATTTGAGGTTTCCCCTGGAAACAATGGAGCGAGGGATGCCCCACCATCGCCTCCAACAAGAAAAATGACACGCACGGGCGCCGCCAATGATGGTGGCATCCTCACCCTCTTCAGCAGCTAGGTCACCATTCTTCATTATACATGATTGCTGCCCAGATATTCTATGTAGGGATCTCACTCCAAATGGTTAATGTAATTCCAAATCTTCTTATAAGTTGTGTTTGTAGGATCTTCAAAGACGGCCAACGAATCTTCCCACGCAGATCTCTACTTAGGTTAAAGATATTCTTAAGAACGTTTGGAAGAACAAGTTGACGGCCCCACGAGTCCAAACTTTCGCTTGGAAATTGCTTCGAAAAGCTCTTCCCACGGGATTGAGAACTTGTGTTTTTTCTGTCCACATTTCAAAACAATGTTGTCGCTGTGATCGAAATGAAAATGAATTGCACCTCTTTTTTTTCTGCGTGACTTTGCTAGCAGCTTGGTTTCGCCATCCTTACTACATTAAAACTAATATCTTAGCCCATAATCATCTTTCTATGCAAAGTATTATTCATGGCTTGCTTAATATGCATCACCCATATGCATCCATATGCACTATTTCAATTTTATGTGGTGCATATGGAGATTGAAAAATGATTGTCTTTTTGCCAAAAAAATGATCTCTTCCTCATCAAGTTCATATTTTTGCTCCTGCCTTGCTTGATCAAAATCAGATTCATAGGACCAAAAATGTGATGCCGCTTCAAGTTTGCACTCTTAGGACTGGTTTACTTGTCACACGAGCTAAAATATACTCTGATGCCTCCTATAAATGTTCAAAAATTCCTGGTTTAGTGCAGGGTACACCAGCCACGGGCATTGGAGGTTTTCTAAACTTTTTGCAATGTCAAAAGGACGTTCAAGTGCAGATTCAAGCCTCTGCTCCGATCACACAATCTTCTCTTCAAGATAAAGCCCTTGCTGTTCTTCTTGCAGCCAAAAAGGCTCATATTTTGCAGGTGGATCAACCAACCTTTCTCACTGATTGCGTATCTTTCGCGAAGGCGACTGCGACCAGAAGTATTTTAGATGATTGTACTCTGTCGACAATGATAACTACACTTGTTGATTTCTTCAGAACAATGAACGATCTTTAATCGCAGGTCTACCACATATCTAGGGAGATCAATGGGATTGCGCTTAATGTTTCTCATCAGGTTCTCACTTGTGCATCGGAACCTGTCTTTAGTTGCTTTGGTTCGGCTCATAGGAGCATGTCCTACCCTGTAATCTCTCTTCTTTCTAACCTCAATCTACAGGGTTTTGTACTACACGTGTACGTTGTTATTGAGCTGTGGGCGCCTTTCCTTGTTAAAGAAAAGGTAAATCAGACTCATTTTGAAAGCATAACACACAACCAACAGCCAAAAGTAACGCCTAAATTGTATAAGCGCAAAGAAGACTTTACAAGGATAACGGTAGGACATGCCAAGACAATTTTTTTTCTTCTTTCATCATCATCATCATCATTACCAACATCATGATGTCCACTACGCAACCTTCTTCTTGTAGACTCGTGTTGGGCCTCCAAGCGCAGTGTTTTGTAGGACAATAGCAAATTTTCCTAAAGTGGATGACCTAAGGTTTATCAATCCGTGGGAGGCGTAGGATGAAGATGGTCTCTCTCAAACAACCTTGCAACGAAATAAAAAAGAGTATCTTGTGTCCCAAACACACCCAATACAATGGTAAATTGTATAGATGCACTAGTTCAGCGAAGAGATGGTGATACAAGTGCAATATGGATGGTAGATATATGTTTTTGTAATCTGAAGTTATAAAAACAACAAGGTAGCAAGTAACAAAAGTCAGCGAAAACGGTATTGCAAGGCTTCGAAACAAGGCCTAGGGTTCATACTTTCACTAGTGCAAGTTCTCTCAACAATTATAACATAATTAGATCATATAACATTCTCTCAACGTGCAACAAAAAGTCACTCCAAAGTCAATAATAGCAGAGAACAAACGAAGAGATTATTGTAGAGTATGAAACCACCTCAAAGTTATTCTTTCCGATCAATCCATTCGGATATTCCTATAAGTGTCATAAACAACCCCAGAGATCATAGTAAAATAACACCTTAAGACACACATCAACCAAAACCCTAATGTCACCTAGGTACTCCAATGTCACCACAAAAGTATCCATGGGTTAGATTATACCATATGCATCACACAATCTCAGATTCATCTATTCAAACCAATACAAACAATTTCAAAGAGTGCCCTAAAGTTTCTACTGAATAGTGAAGACGAAAACGTGTGCCAACCCCTATGCATAAGTTCACAAGGTCACTGAACCCGCAAGTTGATCACCAAAACATACATCAAGTAGACCACGTGAATATCCCACTGTCACCACAGATAAGCACATGCAAGACATACATCAAGTGTTCTCAAATCCTTAAAGACTCAATATGATAAGATAACTTCAAAGGAAAAACTCAATCCATTACAAGAAGGTAGATGTTGGATTCTACGGTAGGGTGCGTCCACTGCAAATTAAAATTTCCTATGCGCAGAACAACCAGGAACATACTACGGGAATGGATTCCAGATCGTTACCACTAGACGCGCAGTGTCGTGCAGCAGAAGAAGAGTTAGGGCAGCACGTCCGCGTGGATCGTCTCCTCCTCGTCCTATCTCCCTCGAACAGCCAGTCGTCCGATCCCACGTACAAGTTCGCCGGAGCGGCGCAAGTGCACCGCCTCTAACATCCGCGCGTACAGGAGGAACGTCGTGCGGCGGACTGCTAAGTCCGATCACACAATCGGCGGCGAGTGGAGGTGGCTATTCGCAATACATGCAAACCCTAGTGACAGCGTCGAAGAGATCAATCGCAAGAGTGTGCCGCACCTCCTCTTTATATAGGTGTCCGTCGCGGGCTCAACACTTGGGCCTCGCACGAACCCTAAAGCCCACAAGTCTACTCAGCCACAATCCGAATACAGCTCAGATCACATCCGACCAGTGTCCTCGGATCCGACCTCGTAGGTTCCTTCCCATAAGCGCGCGACCCCTTAGGTTCAAGTCGGCTTTGTCGTAGTTCGAATCACCTCCGAACTGCACAGTTGGTAGCGGACTCTAGCAAGGCATGCCGAACACCAAGCAGACTATGAAGCTGGTTAGGCGAACTTGTACAACATGTCAAACTTTTATTCCCTTTGCCACACGATATATGTTGCCGGGCTCAAGGCGATATTGTCATCCTTGTGCTAGGCCGACCTCTTTCTCGTTCCAGTGATACCGACCATAAACCGGATTATCTCATAATCCTTATTGCATGCCCATGCTTATCCTAGTCGGATCACATGAGGGGCCCAGAGTATATCTCTCCTGGTCGGAGGGGAAAATCCCATCTTGCTCGACCATGTCTCGCGGCATGGGACTGGAAAAACCCGAAACCTACCTTTGTAACTACCCAGTCACGGAGTAGCGTTTGGTCGGCCTAAAGCAAGTCTGTCACCATCCCGAGTACATGCTTCAACTCAGGTCTTAGGACATAGAACGTATGTTGTACTAGAGACTCGCAGATGACATATCGCTGCGTCTCATAGTTGGGTATGTCCGACTCGGACCTTATCTCGACACAGATTTGACTACGTCGAATCCAACCAGATCTTACTGAGTACATATTATCCGGTTAGTATCCAATGCTCCATGGCTAGTGAGACCAAGCCATTCACCGTGTCATATGCTAGTCTAGTCTGACGTATGCCCACACGTCACTTGCGACTAGGGGCAATTTAGGATGTATCATACAACACAAGATCTCATAGACAAGTCACGTACTTGCCAACAAGTATAATTGATAACATCCAAGGACTATCTTTATTCATAAAGACATAGGAAATATCACCATACATGATTGCCTCTAGGGCATATCTCCAACAGTAGAGGGTTGAAACATCATATGATCCAACTATAACAGCAAAGCTCGCGATACATCAACATCGTGCCAAATCAAAAATACGAGAGAGAGAGAGAGATCAAACACATAGCTACTAGTACATACCCTCATCCCTGAGGGTAAACTACTCCCTCCTCGTCAGGGAGAGCGCCGGGATGATGAAGATGGCCACTGGTATTGGATCCCCCCTCTGGCAGGGTGCCGGAATTGGGTCCCGATTGGTTTTTCGTGGCTATAGAGGCTTGCAGCGGCGGAACTCCCGATCGTGGTTCTGTTCTGGAAGTTTGGGGATATATAAGAGGTGTTGGTGTCGGGAACAAGTTAGGGGGGTCCACGAGCAGCCACGAGGTAGGGGGCGCGCCCTCCACCCTCGTGGGGGCCTCGAGACTCTTTTGGTCCATCTCTGATGCTTCGTGGGCTTCTTCTGGTCCAAAATAATCTCCGTAAATTTTCAGGTCAATTGGACTCCTTTGATATTCCTTTTCCGCGATACTCAAAAACAAGGAAAAAATAGAAACTGGCTCTGGGCTCTAGGTCAATAGATTAGTCCCAAAAATCATATAAAATAGCATATAAAACATCCAAGATGGACAATATAATAGCACGAAACAATAAAAAATTATAGATACGTTGGAGACGTATCACATCATCATTGTCGTCATCGCCTTTATTTTATGGTATCAAGATTTGGTAAGGAATTTGTATCAAGTATCCAATAAGATACATAGTGGGAGAACCCCGGCCTCCTCAGAGTTTAGAGCTTCCCGGCCATCGGATTTGGTTCTTGATACGTTCTAGGCCGTTTGATCAAGCTCCTTGAAGATGCGGACCATTGGATCGAAGTGTGACACTTTAGATCGAGACAACGTCAAAACTTCGTGCCATCGCCGGTAATTATCAGATCTCACTCAGGACAAAGGTGGGATTTCGCATAAGCTGGCGTAACGTGCCCTTTTTCCAATAACTGACAAACTAGGGTTCGATCAGTCTCTCCTCACTTCTCTCGCCCCCACATCTCTCTCGCTCGAGCCACCGCCAGCCATCCTCCCCATCCTGCCTCTTCTCCTCCCCATTAGCCATCACCGCCGATCTAACAGCTCGTTCAGAAGCGTGATACCGACATGTCCCATCTCTTGACAGTAGGTGGGACTCAGTTGAAGTTTGTCGGAGGTACCAGCTGATGTGTCCTCGGCAGCTTCGTCGGTCAGATCTGGATCCTGCTCCACTTGGACAATGTTCATCTCCGAGCTCAAAGCTACATCTGAGGTGTGGTGGCCTCCGAGGTCCTACTCCAAGATCGAGTTTGGCGCTAGGACAGCAGCATCGGTGTGGTCTTTATTCTGGTCTGACACCCGGCCCGAAAATGCAAGTTTGCGACGAGAGTCCATGACATACTTCAGATTTCAAAACCCTATTGCCTAGTACCGGGCAAGATTCTGGACCTGGCCGAGGTTTGTCGGTCGAGTTGGCAAGCAGCAAGATGCTGCCGAAGGCAAAAATCAGTACGGTGAAGAAAGTCTTCCCACAGCCAATGTTGTCATCGAGTCGAAGATGAGCCATTGATCCTTCTTGACCACTCAGCGGGACTTGTATGGGCCATCAATGTCTGAGCTAAATCTGGCAGATCTCTGGTAGGGGTTTTCGAGCTGATGATCTCATCTAGATGGTAACAGGAATTAAAGCGACACGGTGTTTACCAGGTTCGGGGCCTCTTGAAGAGGCAAAAATCAAATGTCCTGCTTTTGTTATATAATCTGTATTGTTGGAAAGGTGTCTAGATGGGTGGGTTCGTGCCTGCTTCGTGGAGGATAAAAAGGAATCATTAGCATCACGACGATTACAACTCTAACCATATTCTAATACGAGTATGATTGGCTTTATACGGAGCAGACGAAAGCTAGGTTATCTTCAAAAAGAAATTGTGTGTAGAGTAGAGAATATGCGGCCAGAGAGAGCACAAACAGGCAAGACAGCGGAAGGGTCAACATCCACGCTGTTTCCTTTGTTAACTACGACGCTAATCAAGTGGTTATATATCGAGTGGAGAGCTTCGTGGTCTCACGCGGTAGTCGTTTGTACTAGTTTGTACAAAATACACTACATTGGAGTAGGCGAGTAGGGCGTGCCTGCGTGCGAGTCTACGAGCGTCTTGCGTCTATCCAATGTAGAAGAAATATAGAGTATATAAAAAGAAAAGTTCAGCCGACATGCAGTTTTCATTGGGCGTTGTCAGGTCAAACCGTGAAAGCGAGCTCGCAGTTTCTCGGAGTGCGAGCAGCTATCCTGATGTCACACTAATTTCATTTTTTATTTTTCCATTCTTACTTTTTATTTTGGTTGTCTCGTTTCCACTTTCTAATAAATTACTGTAGCACTTGTTCGCACACGAACACGTCATCGTGTACCCTCAATGTTGGAGGTGATTCACCGCTGCTAACGTGAAAGGAGACCCGTCCAAAAGCACGGTACGCAAGCAATCCGGCATGCGCTTTTATAGGCCCGAAACCCACATGCCCAGGAGGGATGCCATCGGGGCGCGCGGCGGCTAGGGGGTGCCCTAGGTCGACCTGATCGCTCCTAGGGCCTCGTGGATCGCTTGCCTCCGAGACGAAGAACGAACCAAAAACGAGGAGGAAGAAGAACAAGGGAGAGAGATAAAGGTAAAGGTAAAAAGTGATATACCGATTGTTCGATTGTGTGTTGTTCAATCGGCCGTCACCCCTTACATATATATGAGGCGGCTGGCCTTCACATACAAGAAAAAACTCAAATCATGTTCAAATTTAAATCATCTAAAGTTACCTACGGCTACTGCTCAGCAGGTTCTATAAAACTAATTCAACAGTAATTGAAGCAAATTTTCAAATTTGATCCCCTGGCATATCATCACATTGCACAACAGTTATTCAACTCTGAGCATCAGCTACCGAGAAGGCACCATCCATCCACTCATATCCATTTTTGCAGAATAGTTTATTTGCCGTTCCGTATCGACTCATTCAACCGTGAAGGAAGACTTTAGATTCTAATCAAATCACCAACCCTGGAGTGCTGCTACCCCTCTTCATAAGGGAAGAGAACAGCCCCTTTCCGCCACCGTGCCTCTCCGCTGGTGCTCCAAATATATGAGCACATAGTCTTCATCCTTGAGGTGAGTTCAACTGCTCCAACTCCTGCATACCAATTCCTTCTACTTCTTCACATTTCTTTTTCAAAAATAAGCGTCTTCAACATTTTCTCTGATGATCCTGTCATCAATTCTAGTCAGGAATTTAGATTTGTTTTTACTCACCGTTTTTTGCATACAGCAAGTCAACAGCTCTTCCTCTCCACTTGTTAGTTCCCACGCACTCCAGAACTTCAGCTGTTTGGGATGATAGCCCTCTTGGTTTTACTTCATATTTGATTATAAAGAATATTGCTATTATATCATGAATAAAATCATCTTCCCGTCAAGTTTTTTTTTCAATGCACTTCGATTATTTATTTGTTTTGCGGAATATATCTTATTTTGAAGGTCTTTTATCCTGTGTAATGCATAACTGATTTTTTTTTGTTCTATTGTCATCTCATTGACAATACATTGTCGTTCTTTTTGTAGTTTCAAACTAATCTAGTTAATATTTTATAGTCAATCCGTTGGTTTTTAGGCTATGTATTGGAGGCACATGTAATCTTTGTTTTCTCTTTCTTTCTTTTAAGATTAAAACTAAGGCCTAGGTTTGGCTAATATTGGAAGCCACAGAAGAGCTAACACTGATTTGTAGACAAGAATAAAATAAGTTTGGCTGATTAACAACAACTCGGCAACCATCAACTATTTTTTCTTTCTTTTTTCTCTTTTGCAGGCATGAACTAGCAACTCCATAGAACTAAGAAAATTACCATAAGTATTATTTAAACTTTAGGACACAACTGCTTTTTAAACTTGCGGCCCTCTCTTACTCTAGGCTGTCCTTAGGCACAATACCGACCTAGAAGATAAACACTCCTAGTTGGTGATCATGTCTTCGGAAGAGGTAACAGGTATCAAACTGAATTTGCTAGAAAAAATTACAAACCAATTTTCAGAGGAGCTCAAAATTGGAAGTGGCGGCTTTGGGGAAGTGTACAGGGTATGCTTATGAATTTTCTGTCGATTTCAAACGGTCACCTGCTACATACTGCCTACTGCTAACAATGCATGCGTGTTGCGTATTTTTTTACAGGGTGTGCTTAATGGGTGTGAAATTGCTGTGAAGAAGCTTTATCTCACCAATAGATCAATAGATGATAAGAGTTTTACAAATGAATTTCGCCAACTTATGAAGGTCCAACATGAAAACGTTATACGGCTGATTGGCTACTGCTATGAGATAAGACATATGCATACTAAAGACAACGGGCAACTTGTCTTTTCTCAAGTTATAGATCGAGCTCTCTGTTTCGAATACATGCCGGAAGGAAGTCTTGCCAAGCATATTTCTGGTATTGATGTTGGTCTACCCTTAATTCAGCTATACTATTTATGTCTAGTGAATACCATAATATTTTCCTTTGGGCAGATGAATCTTGCAAACATGACTGGTCCACAACATTCAAAATAATTAAAGGGACCTGCGAGGGCCTACACTACCTTCATAGAGGAACAGGAGATGGCAAACATATTTATCATTTGGACTTAAAACCGGACAACATATTGTTGGATAAAGATATGGTCCCCAAAATCGCAGACTTTGGTTTGTCCAGACTCTTTGGTGAATCAAAGACCCACAAAACAAACACCCGTATGGAGGGAACATTGTAAGCTGACGGTCTAGCATACATTTAGTTCCTAAGTACACATAAGTTCTAGCTAGTACTTCTATTGCTAACTACTTGTCCAATGCTTATTGATGTCATAAAGAGGATTCATGGCACCAGAATATATACATGAGTGTGCGATATCACCAAAGAATGATGTGTTCAGTCTCGGCGTTATAATTTTCTACCTACTGGCCGGACAGAAGGGCTACAACGATTATTGTGAGTCGCGGTCCTCTCCAGGGCAACAATTCATTGACAGAGTAAGTTCTGGTTCTTGTTCTTTCACATATATTTTCTCTTATAATATTAAAGCATAAACATCATATGTATTTGAGCTTACCTACATTGCAATTTTGCAGGTACAAGAATACTGGAGAAAAAGGATGCGTGCATCGGTGGGCTACACATGGGAAAAAATCGATCTCCTGGCGGTGAAGATGTGCACTGAAATTGCAATGAGCTGTGTGGAGAAAGAGCGAAGGGACAGGCCTTCTACAAACAAGATTATTGATGAACTCCACCAACTAGATGCTCAAATGCAGATGTCAAAGAAAGATTCCGAGTCAGTTACAGGCCTGGTACGTACTCATCTCATGATTGAGGTTTATAGAATAACTGAACACTCTATCTATCATCCGTGGACATATATAAACCCCTTTTCACCTACAGGGAAAATCCGACGTAAGATATATTGCGCTTGATCCATCATTGGAGCTGCGCTTCCCGTTCAAACCAAATATGGACATGCCATGCTGCTTGCAGCTAACCAACATGACAGAAAATTCCATTGCCTTCAATGTGAAGACAAACAAAAGGAAGTATAGCCCACAACCAAGCAAAGGAATCATACCACCATGTTCCAAGTCTTACATTATTGTAACGTTGCGAGCACAGGAAGAGGCACCACCGAACATGCAGTGCCTCGACACGTTAATTGTGCAGAGCACAAGGGTGAGCGAGGATTTCACATCCCAAAAGATCACACAACACTTCCTTGAGGAAGTAGAGGTGGATGAGGTGATATTGCCGATTGCTTATGTTGCATTGGAAAAATCTGACCTCGATGTATCTAAATAGGTAGTTACAGCAAAGAACTTCTATCTCCGGAGTGTAATTCATTTTGAGCGTTATTTTCGATGGCAGGATATGTATGAAAATTTCTATTTTATAAGTCTATTTATATTTAATAAATATTTTACATGTATACAATAATCAAATATTTTACCGTAGCTTCTAGAACCTTCTTCAAAATATTCTCCTTTCTCATGAAATACTCCTTAATTTTCTAGAAGCTTCTTGAAGTGTTCTACATATTTCTAGAACCTTCCATTTATGCACTGCATTTCTCAAACAGAAGAAAGAAAAAGGAAAACCGTGAAAAACCTGAAAAACAGAAAAGAATAAAGAAAAACAACTTGCACAAACTGTAAATCCAAAGAAAACCATTGCAAAAACAGTGAAAACAAATTAAAACCGAAGAGAACAATTACAAAACAGAAGGCAGCACCAATCCATGGACGCACGGCATGGGACATCATCTTTGAGCGTGAAGAGTTAGCCACTCGGGCCCATGCGGCAGTCGGATACCACGTCTACTTGGGAGGCATGTCAACGCAGATCCACGGGTGCACGACAAAAGAGAACTAATAATCAAAGCACAATCAAGACTACATACAGATGGATGTTTACCAGAGATTTGGACATATATATCGTGGAACAGGAGCAAAGCAAGAGAGC
This sequence comes from Aegilops sharonensis, assembly GCA_904067115.1. Classification (NCBI taxonomy): domain Eukaryota; kingdom Viridiplantae; phylum Streptophyta; class Magnoliopsida; order Poales; family Poaceae; genus Aegilops; species Aegilops sharonensis. Next base: position 5,517,872 of record LR880972.1, on the reverse strand, counting down.
AAACCCTTGCAAGTCCCTCTTATTTATATATCGTGGAACATGAATGGCTTAAAGAGACGAAAGCACGTGCTAGAAAAAAATACATGGATTGTTACAACCCTTGCGAGTCCCTCTTATTTATTTCTTACATTTTAGAAGTGTGACGAAGTCTACCGACCGTCAGCACGTTCCACAGCCAATATATAGATTATTTTGACAATAATTGAAAGTTCCAACACGGAATGCTCTCATAACTGGAATCAATCTATCTATCTATACGTATAAAAGTTATGGACCCTCTAGAAATTCACATGTCAAGCAGTAATTGGGAGCCGTTAATTTGGTGGGACCGAGTTAGAATGGCGCAAATTAACCCATGTAATCCTCCTTTAAACCATTAGACCTTTGACATTATAGTTGAATAATTATCCACCAATGCCATTAAGTTATTTGCATGAATATTGATGTAGAAAAATTTATTTGCACGAATCATATCTATACTCACTAGTCGTCAACCCGTGCACCTGCACGGGCTAGCAATTTAAAGACTACAAAATTTAGTGTTTGAGAATCATAAGCAGTCACTAAATTGTTTCATGGTGATACATTCTAATAATACTTATTTATTTTTTTACCATTGTTTTTCTTGATTAGTTACCCTATTTACATTGAGGCTGCATGAATGAATTTGATTGGAGGTAGTATTTATTTTCTATTTTTAATGGACATACACACACACATTCATGCATGCTTGGAGCATGTTTCAGTCGTATCTAACTTTGATATATAGCTATATTTAGGCCAAGTATTCCTTGTCTCCAAATGTGGCTAAGGCTAACATAAGCCCTGGCATGTAAATATATGGACATTAAAGTGTAGAAAGTAGTCGTTGCTATGGTTTAAATCATACATACCTCACAGTTGAAGCCCTTCATTATTTCGTATATATGTGTATTATTTTATTTCTAGCATTTATGTGCATGCGAAATCTAAGACATGGTAATGTCATATATATAGGCATCTGATTCGACCATTGCATAATCCAAATATATGTGTGTCTTGTATAATCCAGATATATATATATATATATATATATATATATATATATATATATATATATATATATATGTGTGTGTGTGTGTGTCTTGTAAAGGATTATCCCAGCCATTTTCAAACCCTAGAATATATCAATATTTTTAATCGGAGGCATCATGCACCTGAATATATCATAATAACAACGATGATCACTGATGTACCTTGATCGGAGGTGCCGGACACGTCATGACATCCAGCATGTAAAATTACTGGGACAATGGGACGACCACCATCTAAAATTCATGTCTGAGATTGTTTTAGACTTGGGCCTTGTTTTTTTAGGTGAGTCTTGGTCCTAAACCAATAATTCTTGGGCAGACACGTATACAATGGTATACATAATTGTAAGCTTTTAGGACTCGACCCCAACTGAACTTCATGGTGCTTGCTTGGTCCTAATAATCGTAGAATTTAGATCTTCGGGTCATTTTTATGTCTTTTTATAGGCCAACCTGGGGGTTTGTATGATGCCTCCCATTAGTAACAGATTACAATATTCTATAAAGCTCAAAGCAATTCCGAAACACATTTTAATGGCCAAAAAAATAGTAAGTGATGTTAGTAATAACTGATAAGGGGCCTCATAATACTAATATTACCGAAATATATATTCATAAATCAAATATGGCCATAAAATTAAATTCAAGGTTCCAAGAATCTCTTACCACATCATTAGGTTGGGACATAATAAACTTCACATCCGTTCACTTCCAACAAATAATTAAATTAAGTGACGGGATGAAAAACAACGTATATATACTGCTATTCACTTTGTTCAAACGTAACATATCTAGCAACGGACAAAGGACTTAGTAATAGCCATATTAATTAACTCAAATTAATACACAATGCGAACTGTGGCAAAAGGCAAAGTGAGAGGAGGCAATCACGACAGATTTGTTTTGTTCGTCTGCAATGGTACGATTTCTCGTTCTTAATGCACTTACGTGAAGAAAACAATCAGTTAACATGCTCATGCGTACAGTTGTAACCAAATTCTACAGAACCTGACCATAAACGATTGCATTCACTTATTCCATCCATGCATGTAATTGACACGATTAAGCAATGAGGCCAAACCTGAAGGTTCGTTTCCATCAATCAATAGATGCTGGATTCAACCTTGATTTTCCCATGGTGGTAGCACGCAGGAGAACAGAAAGCGGAAGGTCATCCATCAGAGACTACAACTCAACAATTAGAGAAGGCGTGGCACCGTCAATCTCGACTGGTAGGTGCAGGAATATTGAAGGGGAGGAGACGACCGCAGCCATGTACAGGAGTCGATGCCGATGTTTTTTCTCCTTTTTATTATATCCGCAGTCAAGGTTGGGTAGAGGCATTGCGAAGTGCTATAACCGAATCATGGAAGATTTTTTTCCCATCCGCTGATGGTGGGATATTTTTCTCCTTTTTTATCTATCGATGGAGTTTTTATGGGTGGAGACTTCCTTTGTTTTTTTTCCACCAACGATTGAATCTATACCTGAAAGGGTAGGAACGTGGTGATGGCCTTTTTTTTAGGAAACGTGCTCATGGTCCTGTTTTTGTTAATCTATCGATGGAGTTTTTATGGGTGTAGCTTCCTTGGTTTCTTTTTAGCAAAGATTGCATCTATACTTCCAAGCTCAAAAAAAAAAAAGATTGCATCTATACGTGAAAGGAGAGGAACGTGGTGATGACTTTTTTTAGGAAACGTGCTCATTATATTATTATTTTTTTGACAACTGTGCTGACGGTCCTGATTCTTGTGAGACATGGTCTCTTATAATAGTGTTTGTTTTTCCTGTTAGATCACGACTCTTATAACATTTTTTTAAGGAAAATATTGATTTTTTTCTTCTGATGTTAAATATGTGCAGGTTGGGTCAGGTTTATGTCTAGATTGGTTATTTTTTCTCATAGGTGTAACGCAAATTGAATGGTCAAGATAGATCAACTACATGGATCGGATGATTAAGAATGACTAACATATTTTTAATGATGTGGATTAACGTGGAGCTTCGTATGATGCCTCCAATTAGTAAATATAAGATTATAATTATATTTAGTTATTTTCCTTTGACTTATCGGTGTCTCTCTCCTCAAGTAGCGTCTATACTCATAATAAACATACAGCGGTCAGTCTGCGGCGCTGGCAGCACCGCCCTCCCCAGGGGCTATTGCCTAGCACATGACCTAGATAACAGCCGCCGCAGGCTGCAAATGACCTGTACTGTGTGAGCCTGTGGCACGAATCTCTCAGGGTACCGACGGACTGGATAACGTGTGTGGGTGCACTCGAGCGTAGTGGCACCTTTCCGTAAACATATGCACGTCTCCTGCTTAGAGACTGCCTGTACCTGTATCTTCGCTGGAAAGCTATCGTTGAAGACTGCCTGTACCTGTATCTTCGCGGCGAAAATTATACTGGTAGATCTTTATGATAGTTATGTTATACATTTAGTGTACATTAGCACAAAAAAATGATAGATAAGAACATACTTCCACTATTCAATTTTCTTATTTGTTTCTTATTTTACATACAACTAAATCAACAAAATGGCGAACCAACCTGTGGTTGGATGGTTAGAGGGACTGTCGTATCCCAGCCCATCAGGGTTCAAGTCTTGGTGCTCGCATTTATTCTAGTATTTATTTCAGGATTTCCGGTGATACGTATTCAGTGGAAGGAGACGTTCCCGTCAAGGACGAGGTGCCTACGGTGACGTCGTAAATTTCAAGATGATAAGCTGGCTTAGTCTTTCAGGGGTGCTTATAGGGGTAGGGTGTGCGTGTGTGCGTTCATAGGGGTGAGTGTATGCGCGTGTATATGAGCGCTTGCGTCTGTACTGTGTTAAAAAGAAACTAAATCAACAAAATGCATTATAAACATAACTTTGCTGCAAGTGTGTGAAATGTTTATGAAGGTATGTGATTCATCATATTATCATCTATTTCAAGAGATGCCTTTACATGGTACTCTCTCCCGATCCATATTAAGTGTAGCAATTTTGAACTAAGGTTGAGCTAGCCTTAGTTAAAAACTGCGACACTTATTTTGGATCGGAGGGTGTGATACTTTACGATATGTGTGTTGTGTGCCATCAACAATATCTGAATACATCTGTGCTGACATATGTGTGTTTTGTGCCATCAATAACACTCCTGCATTTCTAGCATAAGAAACAAAGGGTGATTTTAAATTACAATCAAGAAAAAATATACAAAATGTCCGTGACCTATTGATTTTTTTCTCAGTTTTTTTATGTTTCTACCATGTCATCCATAGAACATATGCTCAATGCCTCAGTTGATTAACCAGTTCTTTTCGTTTGTGGGGTAAATTAGGGTTTTGTTGTTGCACTCTATAATAGAAACATTTGTATCCTCAGCATAATGTTGCCGTTCCCCAGAAATTTATTTAATTCTTTTATGTCTTCATGTTGTTAGCTGAAGTTTACATTCTTCATATAGAATTTAATGAGCTTGGTTGATGAGATTTCAGCTATTCTAAATTACTTAAGTGCACCCTCTCAACAACATTTTCTAAGCTATGAAGGAAACCCATATGATCCCGCCGCCCACATTGGTTGCTTGCTGTCGTAGAAAAACAGTTCGGTATTCTGGTCACAGTGATCACCCAGTTCAAAACTTACTTATATATAGGATATAGTGGAGTGAATCACCAACAAATTCTCATCAACTCACATCAACATGGTTCCACCCACATTTTGTAGCCTTACATATTACTATAACCTGGAGTAAAATTCATTAGAAATTGTTACCTTGACGCAAGCATCACCGTAGGCGAGGGTGCACGGTACACATAAAGTTAGTAACTTAGCAAGTAGTATGTTGTCTGTAATCTCTACATGCATACCTTGGAGTTGTGCCACGGACAGCTTTAAAACAGCACACTACATCCATTCCATTCAATAATTCTTTTCCACATCTTCTCATACCTATGAACATTCACCTAAAAAATAATATTTCTAAACTTTCAGGGTGTACGTAGATTCAAATAAGTTTTCGATCGTAATATAAATAATAATAATACCATAATTGTCATTGTGTTTAATTGAAACATAAAGTAGCTAGCCCGTGCATCTGCACGGATTGACGACTTGTATGATCACAGTTTATGAAAACTAGCGGAAGACTTTGTATTCCAACCAAGTCATCCCTTACACACAGTAGTTGCTATTTCAACATCCAAACCTTATAAAAGTCCTCCCCTTGTCCTCTCTAACATACATGCCACACGTAAAAAACATATAGTACTTCCGTCCAGGAGTGGATATTATTTTAGATATAGAAATTTTCTTTTCAACGCGGGAGACGTCGGTTTGCAACCGGGTAGGTTTGGCAACCAAAATGATGAGAAGTACCAAAATATACTTCTGGTGTACCGGTATAAACTACATAGTTCCACCGGAACAAAATTACATGTGGCCATGGCAGTGGGTAGCGTGATCGGACGGTTGAAATGACGAAATCACTAAGACGCCCGGTGTTGATCACGGCCGTCAGTGGCACAACGCCTGGGGTCTAGGCCATGCACCAAGCGGGTAGGACAGCACAGACGTGACAATTGGTGATCACTGGAGGTCTTTTCGAATAGGCATGCCTCATCTCACACATAGATATAGTTGTTCAAATGTACTCTCTTTGTTCCATTCTCTCCATTCCATAATAGTTGTCGTCGAAATGAATGTATCATCTGTTTGAGCATCAAGTAATATGGGACGGAGGGAGTAGCCACTTAATTAGGGTAAATGATCTCTGCCAGCTGGCAGGCTAAGTTATGCCGGCCGGTCACGGGAGAGGAGAACACACATCCTTATGTCTTTCTCCCCCACGAGTCTTATCTCTTTCTCTTTATTTCATGTCCATCTGTTTTTCTCTCCATACTTATATCCATAGCCAGACCTAGGCCGCACGGGTGACAACCCCACATCTGGCCTCCCTCACCTTCTGTTCTCCCTTGCCGCCGCTGGAGGCCACGACCGGGCGAAGCCCGGGCGTTTATGGCAGCAACGGGGAATTTCTCTCTTTGCTCTGGTGGCGATACGATGGATGGCGGCTTCCCATGGGTTGGCTGATGACGCGCATCAGATCCTCGGATGGTGTTGCAAGTCGGCGAGCTCATCCATCACAGATCGGGGTCAAGTAGGAATGTTTGCTGCCCGTCCAATGCGAGATCCATGAACAAGGAGGGGTTCCTTTGATCCACCTGATCCACATAGTTCGACCAACAATCGACCAAGCCACCTCGCCGCGGTGGTCAACTACTGTAGTTGTTGGTGACGGACTGCATCCAGTGGCGGTATCTCCATGATGAGTTGGTACTTCGATCGGCATTGACAATGAAGGCCTTGTTCCTTTTCCAATCTCGGTGTTGGTGGCTGGTTGTTAGATAATAACGAGATAAACGAGACACAAGAGCACACAGAGTTCTACATGGAAACTCTTGCAGGAGAAAACCACAGACGCACAAAGGCGCAATCACTATAAGGAGGAGTATTACAAGCACGAGATGACACGCCGTCTTAGATACGACTACATGGGGTATATATGAGGGCAACACATAAGAGTCCTTGGAGGACAACTAAACAAGTTGTACTCGTACGCGTCGACGTCAACACAAAGGCCCACACCGTATGTACTACGTCTAGTTCAATACGGTATAATTTGGATCACAATTTAACAATCTCCACCTTGAGCCAAATTCCCTCCAGTAGTCGAAGAAAGTGAGTAACTCCATCCAAATCAGCAGAAACACCTTGTGTATCAAAGTCCATAGGACTAGTGTAAAATACCAACTAAGCCTGAGCAAAGCTCAAACTTATTGGTAGGAACTGGCTTTATCATCATATCAGTTGTATTATCATGAGTGCTTATCTTGCATACCTTCAAATCACCTTCAGCAACAACATCTCAAATATAGTGATATCTGACATCAATGTGCTTTGTTCTCACATTGAATTCTTTGTAAGATATATAGCACTTTGACTATCACTAATTATGGTAGGGTAAGATATATAGCACTTTGACTATCACAAAGCTCGTTGTACAAACCTCTCAACCAAATAGCTTCTTTGCATGCCTCAGAAATAGCCATATACTCGGCATCAGTGGTGAGACAAGCCACAATAGACTGCAAAGTTGCTCTCCATCTCACAGCACAACCACCAATGGTGAAAACATAACCTGTGAGTGATCTTCTCTTATCCAAATCACCAGCAAAATCAGAATCAACAAACCAACAAGTCCATCTCTAGTTTTCCCAAACTATAAATAAGCATTAGAAGTACCTCGCAGGTATCTTAAAATCCACTGAACTGCTTTTCAATGCTCTTTACCAGGATTAGCCATGTATCTACTGACAACACTCAATGCATATGATAAATCCGGACGAGAAGAAACCATGGCATACATAAGTGAACCAACTGCACTCGAATAGGGAACTCTAGACATGTACTCAATATCTGCATCTGACTTAGGACATAAAGCCGATGATAATTTGAAGTGTGCATCTAACGGAGTACTCACCGACTTGGCATTATGCATATTAAAACGACGAAGAACTTTATCAATATATCCCTTCTGACTTAGATATACTTTTCCAGACGGTCTACCTCTGGATATTTCCATGCCAAGTATTTTTTTTGCTGCACCCAAATCGTTCATCTCAAATTCAGTACTCAATTGTTTCTTTAGTTCATTAATCTCTGACATACTCTTGCAGCAATTAGCATATCATCAACATAAAGGAGCAAATAAATAGTTGAACAATTTACAATTTTCAAATAAGCACAACTATCATAATTAGACCTTTTGAAACCTTGAGAGAGCATAAAAGTGTCAAATATCTTGTACCACTGTCTATGGGATTGCTTCAATCCATAAAGAGATTTCTTTAACTTGCAGACAAGCTTTTTTTTTCCAGGAATAACAAAACCTTCAGGTTGTTCCGTATAAATATCCTATTCTATTTCTCCATGTAAGAATGCAGTTTTAACATCCAATTGTTCAAGCTCAAGATGCATGGCAACAATATTGAGTAAAGTGCAAATAGAGCTATGCTTCACGACAGGAGAAAATACTTCGTTATAGTCAATACCTGGAATCTGACTGTGACCTTTAGCAACTGACCTTGCTTTATATCTTGTCTCATCATTAGGAGAAACACCTTCTTTTCTATTGAAAACCCACTTGCAAAGAATAGGTTTCTTATTTCTAGGCAATTTTACTAAATCGTAAGTGCCATTCTTTTAAAGTGATTCCATCTCATCATGCATAGCAGTCATTCACTTATTACTATCAACAGAAATAATAGCCTTGGAATATGAAGAAGGCTCAGCATTACCTTCAATTTCTTCTGCAACAGATAAAGCAAAAGAAACAATGTTGCACTCTCCAATTAACCTCTTAGGTTTAGGGCGTGATATCACCAAAGAATGATGCTTTCAGTCTCGGGTTATAATTTTCTACCTACTATCAGGACGGAAGGCTATTACGATTATTGTGAGGCACGGTCCTCTGATCGGCATGAATTCACCGAGAGAGAAAGTTCTCTTCTTGTTCTTTCACAGATATTTTGTCTTATAATATTGAAGCATAAACATTATATGCTTTTGAGCTTACCTTACATTACAACTTTCTATGTACAGGAATACAGGAAAAAAAGGATGTGTGCATCGGTGGGCTACAAATGGGAGAAAATTGACCTCTTGGCGGTGGAGATGTGCACTGAAATTGCAATGAGCTGCGTGGAGAAAGAGCGTAAGGACAGGCCTTCTACAAACAAGATTATTGATAAACTCCACGAAGTGGGTGCTCAATTGGTTATGTCAAAGAAAGATACCGAGTCACTTACAGGCCTGGTACGTACTCACCTCATGAGCGAGTACTCACCTCATGAGCGAGTTTTATGGAATAAATGAACACTCTATCCATCATTCTTGGACATATATAAATCCCTCTTCCCCTGTAGGGAAACTTAGAGATCAGATATATTGCGCTTGATCCGTCACTGGAGATGTGCTTCCCGTTCAAGCCAAATATGGACATGCCATGCTGCCTGCAGCTAATCAACAAGGCGGACAATACCATTGCCTTCACTATAAAGACCAACTAAAGGAAGTATAGGCCACAACCAAGCAAAGGAATGATGCCACTAAGATACTTCAGGCGTTGTTGGCGTTGTTGCAGGAAGCGGCAGCTACGCTCGAGTGTGAGCGATCCAATCGTGAGGATGTCCAGGGCCGCCTGGACCGCTTGCTGGAACATGTTAATTACCACGCAGGTGGTGAGGCTTCACGGCACGTACCGTCGTGGCAGCGCGACTATGCCGGCCGTCAGGCTAAACACGTTCGATCACCCCTTCTACTTCTACAAGTTGCGGCTTCCTGACCTGGTCTTGTTCTTCAGTTATCTCTCTGAGGAGCTGAATCGTCTCCCTGCGGTGGTGAGGGAGGTGCTGGACAAGGAGGGGGTTTGGGGTGCCGTCGCCGTTGCCTGTCCGGATGTTGGAACTGCGCCCACGGGATGTTGGAACCAGCTATCGTCGATGTTGTAACCAGGCACCGCTGGTGCTGGAACTGCCGGGAGGAGCTGCGACCATGCTGGGACCGACGACATTGCGACCGCCCGGGGAAAAGCTGCAACCAGTCGGATTGGATGCTGGAACCAGCTATTTTAAAAGTCCAACATAGAATTTTATTTTATATGTTGAGGAGGGGCAGCTTATTTGCACAACCATCCATAATCCGCAAAAGAACTGACCTGTGTAGGCACTTGGTTTGTGGAATGAAACAAACCTTGAGAGCATCTCTTATTAATTCCTTACAGTTCAAAGATTTGACAAAGCCAACACCTACCGCTATTTCAACAATAATTGAAGCAATTTTTAACATTGGATACCCTGGCATATCATCACATTACACAACAGTTACTCAACTCTGACAGCATCAGCACCATCCCCAGTATGCATTTTGTCAGAATAGTTTATTTGTCGTTCCGTGGTGACTTATTCAACCGTGAAGGAAGACTTGCAATCAAAGTGCTCCTGCCCTCTTCATAAGGGAAGAGAGCAGCCCCTTTCCACCACCGTGCCTCTCCGCTGGTGCTCCAAAATTATGAGCACATAATCTTCATCCTCGAGGTGAGTTCAACTGCTCCAACTCCTTCATACCAATTCCTTCTACTTCATTTTTTTTTTCAAAAAGAAGCGTCTTCAACCTTTTCAAGCGCATCAAATGTACTGCCATCAATTCTACTTAGGAATTTAGATTTGTCTTGTTTTTTGGTTACCTTTTTTTCTGCATACAACAAGTGAATAGCTCTTCTCTTTCTTTCCTTGTTTTCTCTTTCTTTCTTTTAAGATTAAAACTAAGGCCTAGGTTTGGCTAATATTGGAAGCCACACAAGACCCAGCACTGATTTGTAGACAAGAATAAAATAATTAAGTTTTGCTGATTAATAACAACTCCACAGCCATCAACTATTTTTTCTTTCTTTTTCTCTTTTGCAGGCACGCACTAGCAACTCGAGAGAACTAAGAAAATTACCATGAGTATTATTTAATCATTAGGACATAACTCCTTATTAAACTTGCGACCCCTAGGAGATAAACACTCCTAGTCGGCGATAATGTCTTCGGAAGAGGTGACGGATCTCAAATTGGATTTGCTTGAAAAAATTACGAACCAATTTTCCGAGGAGCACAAAATTGGAAGTGGCGGCTTTGGAGACGTTTACAGGGTATGCCTATGAGTTTTCTGATGATTTCGAATGACTTCCTACTGCCGGCTACTGCTAACAATTAATGCATGCTTTTCAGTATTATTTTACAGGGAGTGCTCAATGGGTGTGAAATTGCTGTGAAGAAGCTTTATCGCACTAATCCATCAATTGATGATAAGAGTTTTACAAATGAATTTCGTCAACTTATGAAGGTCCAGCATGAAAACATTATACGGCTGATTGGCTACTGCTATGAGATAAGGCATAAACATACTGATTACGGTGGGCAACTTGTCTTTGCTCAAGTCATAGACCGAGCTCTCTGTTTTGAATACATGCCACAAGGAAGTCTTGCCAAGCATATTTCAGGTATGATGGTGGTCTTTCCTTGGTTCAGTACTAAAGTTAGTACAAAGTTGGGTCATCTATTTTGGAATGGAGGGAGTACTATTTGTGTCTTGTGAATACCATAATATTTTCCCTTGGGCAGATGAATCTTGCAAACATGACTGGGCCACGACATTCAAAATAATTAAAGGGACCTGCGAGGGCCTACACTACCTTCATAGAGGAAGAGGAGAGGGAAAACATATTTACCATTTGGATTTAAAACCGGACAACATATTGTTGGATAAGGATATGGTCCCCAAAATCGCAGATTTTGGTTTGTCCAGACTCTTTGGTGAATCAAAGACGCACAAAACAAACACACGTATGGAAGGAACTGTGTGAGCTGATGGTCTACCATACATGCATATAGTTCTTTAATACGCATATGTTATTGTACTTCTATTGCTAACTACTTGTCCAATGCTTATTTCTATCATAAAGAGGATTCATGGCACCAGAATACATAGATAAGTGTGCGATATCACCAAAGAATGACGTGTTCAGTCTCGGCGTTATAATTTTGTACCTAGTGGCTGGACGGAAGGGCTACAACGATTATTGTGGGTCGCCGTCCTCTCCTCGGCAAGAATTCATTGAGAGAGTAAGTTCTGGTTCTTGTTCTTTCACATATATTTTGTCTTATAATCGTGAAGCATACAGAATATATATGTCTTTGAGCTTACCCTGCCTTGCAATTTTGCAGGTACAAGAATACTGGAAAAAAAGGATGCGTGCATCAGTGGGCTACACATGGGACAAAATCGACCTCCTGGCGGTGAAGATATGCACTGAAATTGCAATGAGCTGTGTGGAGAAAGAGCGAAAGGACAGGCCTTCTACAAACAAGATTATTGATGAACTCCACAAACTAGATGCTCAAATGGAGATGTCAAAGAAAGATTCCGAGTCACTTACAGGCCTGGTAGGTACTCACCTCATGATCGAGTTTTATAGAATAACTGAACACTCTATCTANGATTCCGAGTCACTTACAGGCCTGGTAGGTACTCACCTCATGATCGAGTTTTATAGAATAACTGAACACTCTATCTATCATCCTTGGACATATATAAATCCCTTTCACCTGCAGGGACAATCAGACGCCAGATATATTGCGCTTGATCCATCACTGGAGCTGCGCTTCCCGTTCATACAAAATATGGACATGCCATGCTGCCTGCAGCTCACCAACAAGGCGGTCCATTCCATTGCCTTCAATATAAATACCAACAAAAGGAAGTATAGCCCACAACCAAGCAAAGGAATCATGCCACCATGTTCCAAGTCTTACATCATTGTAACGTTGCGAGCACAGGAAGAGGCACCACCGAACATGCAGTGCCTCAACACGTTTATTGTGCAGATCATAAGGGTGAGTGAGGATTTCACATCCCAAGATATCACTCAAGTTTTCATCGAAGAAGTAGAGGTGGATGAGGTGATACTGTTGATTTCTTATCTTCCATTAGAACAATCTGACCTCGACGTATCGAAATAGGTAGTTAATGTCAAGAACTTGTAACTCCTGAGTGTACTTCATTGAACGTTATTTTCTGTAGCTGGATATGTGTTGGTGCGATGTTTTTCCCCTTTGTGTTTTGGAGATTGTTGTAAGAAACAGGCATGGACTGATTTGTTTGCTAGTGCACACAGAGAAAAGTAGTCCATCCAAGCCTGAAGGGAATGTTATATTCGGTGTGAAGTTCGAGGAACTTTGCCGAAGACTTTTTGTGTTGAAGAGAAGGACGAGCTACTTTTTCAAGAAGATATGTTTGCCAAAAGATTGTGGTGAAGAAGTTGAACCCTCAAAAACCATTGATATCATGAAGCAATATTTGTTCAGAGTGTTTGAAGGAAAATGGTTGTTGCTGCGAAGCATGAAGGTGCAGTGAAGACGTATTATTCATTTCATTGTTCTACATTCCTTTCGTTGAGCCACATGACCTCCATGTTCAGGAAGCTTAGATTCGCTGTGATGCTTAGCCGAAACCTATGAAAGGCCGAGAAAAATCTGTTTATGCTTCGAATGATTACCTCTCAGCAGAAGGCCTTGTTCTTAGGTGATGTAGGACATATCTTTTGGACAAAGAGTTAGCATTTCTTGCTCTGCAATAAATGTTGCCGTTGCGCTCAATTTTGAAACGTTGGAATTGCGTTGTTTGGCCATTGGCTGTTTCGCATGTCCAGTTTGGACATTTCGCATCAGGGAAGGTCACGGGTATAAATAGTCACGCTGCTCTAGCGTTGTCCGTTGGCTGCTCCACTAAAGATTTCTAAGAAGATTGATTGAGTATCCCCTCTTCGATAGATTTAAGTTTAAATCCACCGAGAGAAAACCAAGAGCCGAAAATTAGAGAGTTGTTGAGCATCACAGTACATCTGAGTCAGGGTTCTTGTACCTATTACTCTTGAGAGCAGCGCACTCTCTAGATGGATAGGTGTCGCCTTGTGTGACGAAGAGTAATTGTCTTCACCAAGCAAAGTCTTCAGCAAACAAGAGTAGTTATAGTTCGCGAAGAAGTCCATCAATGGTTTGGAGATCGCTGACAAGTATCTACCATGAGAGAAATCAACTAGAGTCTGATCAGCTCCTAGTTGAAGGATAATATGACGGAGAGAGGTTTGCTTGTGTTCAATCACATGTCCCTCCAACCAGACGCAGTCCTCTGGCAGAAGGGCAAACTGGTCTACCAAATCCGTTTATCGCCATCGAGCACCACTGGTTCACTTTACTTATTGCTTTTCCCTCAGCGGATTACTTTCATGCTCTATGTTGATAGATTTATCTGATCTAGTAATACAATTCATTTTTTCTACTCGTTCTCTGGTTCGTTTCATTTCAGCTCGTACTTAGTTTGTTTGTCCACTTGTTCATCTTCGTTGTGCTAGTTATTATCCTCTCAGCTTTTTTATCATTTAATGCCATTCCTATTTACCTAGTTAATATTCCTTTCGTTACTGTTGTCGCACATCCTCCATGCTACTTTGTCTGCTAGCCTACTCCATTATCATTGTAAAAATCAAGCCTGTGATCTACTATGCTCGAACAATTATCACATCTTTCCTCGAAAGATTTGTCCCCCTTGTAATGTGCTTGGTTAGCCTTCAATCTACCTAACTTATTCCGCTGCTGGGATATGGTTCAATTCCAACATTGGGAAGAATTTTTTAATATCGCATTCATCCCCCATCTGGTCGATATACTCTTGGTCCTAAGAATTGGTATCAGAGTGGATTCTCCCTATAACCTCTTATTAAAGGTCTAACAACCTTGGAGTTCAGAGTATGTCGCATGCAGGTAGATCCTTGCCCTCTTAATGGTTTCTCATCTTTGATGGAAATGACCATGTTTACTGGCAAGGAAGAATTCAAGCAATCAGTGCAGAGCTATGGTAGATTGTGGAGAATGGATACACTGTCTAGCACCAAGGGACTCTTATCTTGAAGATGAAGCAAACATGCGGCTGAATGCTCAAGTGAAAGGTATCATCCGTGATAGCATCTCTAGAGATATTTTTATTCAGTTCCGAAACCTTGATATAGCCAAGAAAACCCGCGATGCCATTAGAACTGTTCATGAAGGAATCATAATCATAATAGAAGCACACACATATATACTTTGAGCCATGTTTTCTCACTTCCGATATCTTGAAAAGGAAAGTGTCATGGAACTCACTGATCGCTTAACAAACATTGTTGACAAACTACATCAATGAGGAGTGAAACATATCACCGATAGGGATGTAGTCTACAAGTTACTCAATACTCTTGATGCAACCTTTCATCCAATTGTAGCTGAAAATCAAACAAAGACTTGGCTATAAAGAACTCCATTATGTAGAGGTCATGACGTTGTTCGTGATCCATGAAGAAAAGGTAGAATTAGAGAATGAACAACCCAAATATTCCTCAAAAAGCGAAGGAGAAATTCTTTCACATTATGGTAGTTGATTGCCTGTAGTTTGTGTTGGTGTTTCCCCGAAGAGGAGAGGATGATGCACCACAGTAACAGTAAGTATTTACCTCAATTATGAAACAAAGGTTATCAATCCAGTGGGGGAACCAAGCAACACTATGTAAACAACACCTGCGCACAAACAAAAAATCCTTGCAACCCAACGCTACAAGGGGTTGTCAATCCCTCGAAGGTCACGTGCGAGATTAAAAAGGTATGGTGGTAGATAAAATATAGATCAGTAGATGCAAAATAAAGATAAAATATTTTTGGGTTTTGGATGTATAGATCTGATGCAAAAAAGTAATCTAGATTGAAAAAGCAAATGGAAAGATAGATTTGAAAGCAATATGATAAAAGTAGACCCGAGGGCCATAGTTTTCACTAGAGGCTTCTCTCTCGAAGAAGTGGGTAAACAAATCACTGTTGGGTAAA
This sequence comes from Aegilops sharonensis, assembly GCA_904067115.1. Taxonomy (NCBI): domain Eukaryota; kingdom Viridiplantae; phylum Streptophyta; class Magnoliopsida; order Poales; family Poaceae; genus Aegilops; species Aegilops sharonensis. Next base: position 5,502,289 of record LR880972.1, on the reverse strand, counting down.
TGATAGAAAAGAATATAATCATGACGATCTACCATGGAAATGATCATGTATATATGCATCACGTCCAAGATTAGTAGACCGACTCCTGCATGCATCTACTACTATTACTCCACACATCAACCGCTATCTTGCACGCATCTAGTGTGTTGAGTTCACGAGGAATGGAGTAATGCCTTAAGAACGATGACATGATGTAGACAAGATAAACACACGTCTGAGAAAACCCCATTTTGTTACCCTTAACAGCAATAATACATGCGTTTCATGTCTCTTTCTGTCACCGAGATTGAGCACCGCAAGATCGAACTCATCACAAAGCAACCCTTCCCATTGCAAGATAAATCAATGTAGTTGGCCAAACTAAACTAACAAATCGGACAAGGAATACGAAGCTATAACAATCATGCATAAAAGAGATCAAAGAAACTCAAATAATTTCTTGAATAGATCTGATCATAAACTCGCAATTCATCGGATCCCAACAAACACACCGCAAAAAGTCATTACATCTCCAAAAATATCCAGGAGAACATTGTATTGAAGATCAAAGAGAGAGAAGAAGCCTCTAGCTACTTGCTATGGACCCGTATGTGTGTGGTAAACTACTCACGCATCATCAGAGGGGCAGCAAGGATGATGAAGAACCCCTCCGTGATCTTTTCCCCCGCCGACGGAGTGCCGGGAAAGGCCTCTAGATTGGATCTCTTGGTTCTGGAACTTGCGGCGGCTGGAAAAGTGTTTCGTTGACTCCCCTAGGTTTTTTGGGACTTTTGAGTATTTATAGAGCTGATAGTAGGTGGAAAAGCCTCCTGTGGGACGCACTATCCACCAGGGCGCGCCGGGGGCCTCTGGCGCGCCCTAGTGCCTAGTTCGCCCCACTAGTGCAGAATTGCCCATTATTCCCGGTTCACGAAATCATTGGGCGCTATGTAATGCTTTACTTTATCGCTAAGTGGTAGCAATAGTAGTAGAATTGTGGTTGGCGTGACAACCCCGATGGCGACACGATAATGGAGATCATGATGATGGAGATCATTGTGTCATGCCGGTGATGATGGAGATCATGCCGCTGCTTTGGAGATGGAGATCATGCTGGTGCTTTGGAGATGGAGATCAAAAGCAAAAGTTGATGGCCATATCATGTCACTTATGATTTGCATGTGACGTTAATCCTTTTATGAATCTTATTTTGCTTAGGACGACGGTAGCATTACAAGGTGGCTCCTAACTAAAATTTCAAGATAAAATTGTGTTCTCCCCAAGTGTGCACCGTTGCGAAAGTTCATCGTTTCGAAACACCACGTGATGATTAGGTGTGATAGACTCTACGTTCACATACAATGGGTGCAAGCCAGTGTTGCACATGCGGAACACTTGGATTAAACTTGACGAGCCTAGCATGTCCAAACATGGCCTCGGAACACAAGAGACCAAAAAGTTGAACACTAGTGATATAGCAGATATGATCAACATGGAGGTGTTCACCATTGAAATCACCATCTCACGAGATGACCGGACTTGGATTCCTGAATTTGGATCGTGTTACACTCGGACAACCGGAGGGATGTAGATTTGAGTGGGAGTTCTTAGGTAATATGATTAATTGAACTCTTTATCATGAACAATAGTCTAAAGTTGCCTTTGCAAATTTATGTTGTAGATCAATGGCTCGCGCTGTAGCTCCCCTGAATTTCAATGCGTTCATAGAGAAAACTAAGCTGAAACATGATGGAAATAACTTTGTGGACTGGGCCCATAATCTGAGGATTATCCTCACGGCTTCCCATAAGTCTTATGTCCTTGATGCACCACTTCGTGCGCCACCACCTCCAGTGGCTGTGGACGTTGTGAACGCCTAGCAGTCGCGTGTTGATGACTACTCAATAGTTCAGTGCGCCATGCTGTATGGCTTAGAGCCGGGACTTCAAAGGTGTTTTGAACATCATGGAGCATATGAGATGTTCCAAGAGTTGAAGCTTATCTTTGAGTAGAATGCCCAGATCGAGAGGTATGAGACCTCCAATAAGTTCTATGCTTGCAAGATGGAGGAGAACGGGTTTGTCAGTGAGCACATACTCAGAATGTCCGGGTACTACAACCGTCTAGCTGAATTGGGAATTGAGCTCCCGCCAGAGGCTGTCACTGACAGAGTTCTCAAATCACTACCACCTAGCAACAAGAGCTTTGTGTTGAACTATAACATGCAAGGGATGAACAAGTCAGTCTCCGAGCTGTTCGCGATGCTAAAAGTTGCTGAGTCAGACATCCAGAAGGAGCATCAAGTGTTGATGGTCAATAAAACCACTAGTTTCAAGGAGAGCAAGGGAAAGAAGGGAAACTTCAAGAAGGGTGGCAAAACAGTTGCTTCTCCCATGAAGAAACCCAAGGCTGGACCCAAGCCAAAAAGAAGGGGGCCAACGTCAACAAAGGTATATATGATATACATGTTATTGATGTGTACCTTACCAACTCTCATTGTAGTGCCTGGGTATTTGATACCGGTATGGTTGCTCACATTTGCAACTCAAAGCAGGAACTATGGAATAGACGGAGGCTGGCAAAGGACGAAGTGACAATGTGCGTGGGAAGTGGTTCCAAGGTTGATGTGATCGCCATCGGCACGCTCGCTCTGCGATTACCATCGGGATTAGTAATGAACCTGAATAATTGTTATTTACTGCCTGCATTGAGCATGAACACTATATCTGGATCTTGTTTAATGCGAGACAATTACTTATTTAAATCATAGAATAATGGTTGTTCTATTTATATGGGTAATATCATTTATGGTCATGCACCAATTGTAATGGCTTTATACTTATTGAATCTCGATAGTGATGATGCACATGTTCATAACATTGATGCCAAAAGATATGTAGAGTTAATAATGATAATAGCACTTCCTTGTGGCACTGCCGCTTAGGTCATACTGCTGTAAAGCGCATGAAGAAACTCCATGCTGATGGACTTTTGGAGTAACTTGATTTTGAATCACATGACACATGCGAACCATGCCTCATGGGTAAGATGACTAATACCCCATTTTCCTGAACAATGGAACGGGCAAGTGACTTGTTGGAAATCATACATACTGATGTGTGCGGTCCAATGAGCGTTGACGCGCACGGTGGATATCATTGCTTTCTCACCTTCACCGATGACTTGAGTAGATATAGGTATTGAGGGAGTCCTGGATTAGGGGGTGTCCGGATAGCCGAACTATAGCCTTTGGCCGGACTCCTGGACTATGAAGATACAAGATTGAAGACTTCGTCCCGTGTCCGGATGGGACTTTCCTTGGCGTGGAAGGCAAGCTTGGCGATACGGATATGTAGATCTCCTACCATTGTAACCGACTCTGTGTAACCCTAACCCTATTCGGTGTCTATATAAACCGGAGGGTTTTAGTCCGTAGGACGAACAACAATCATACCATAGGCTAGCTTCTAGGGTTTAGCCTCTCTG
>LR880972.1:5462518-5485532 GCA_904067115.1 Aegilops sharonensis | reverse complement strand
AACGGTTTGACGAGTCACAAGGTATGCGACTTCTATGCGGAAACCTGGTAAGGGAGCTTGATGCGCGTGCGTTACAGCATGTATGCTTGATGCAGATGGTGCCACTGCCATGGAGAACCTTCGGGCGGAGCTTGCCCGAGCCAAGGAGCAGGCCAGAAAAAGTGACACGGCTGCCTTAAAGGCGGCCGAAGAGCTAAAAGCCTAACAGGCTGCTCACTGCCGAAGCAAAAAGGAAATGGCCGAAATGGCCGTGAAGTTGAAGAATGCTACCGGCCGCTGCGAGCTTCTTGAAAAAGAAGGTCGACCGGAGCAAGAGGACCTGAAGAAGGCCACCACCGAGGCCATGGATGCTCGCTCTGCGATGAGAGCTATGAAGGAGGAGCTACGTCAGGCCAGAGATATCGCGGCTGGAAAGCCTTTTCTGCTGGGAAGGAAGTTAATGGATCCTAAATATGCTCAGTTGGACTGGCTGTGGAGTAGTGAGGATGCCTATCTGGACTTGGCGGCGAGTGCCGCGGACGCAGCCGAACACTTCGGAGATCAAAAGGATCACGAGATGGAAGACTTTTTTGGTCGCAGTTCCGTAGTCCAGAGCGTCCACTTCCATTAACCGATCGTTTGGCCGAATGGGCGGAGCTGAATAGATTGTCCGGAATTGCCATGAAGAATGTCGTGATTCATTTGTGGCTGAAAAGGCCCGATCCGAAGAGTTATTTTTGCTCGGTGCATCAGTTCCTTGGTGCGGTGCCGCATATAAAAGCAATGAGGCGGTCAGCATGCATAGAGGGTGCGCGGATGGCTCTTGCCCGTGTCAAGACATACTGGGCGGAGATGAAGGCCACCGATGTTGCATCCCAAGATTCGGACGGAAGCCGAGTACCTGTCGAGCACTATTTTCAGGAAGTTCTGCAGGGCGCTCGTTTAATAGAGACACAGTGCTCGAAGGATATTATGTTCGAATAACATGTATTATTGTGAAACAATATTTCGATGGAATATAAAAGCTTTTTATACTTGTGCCTTCAAAAATTAAAAATACCTCCTGTGCGGCCGTTAATGTATATGTGTATATAACCTTAAGATGGCAGTCTTTGGCTTCAGCCCCCACGCATACGATGCGGGGGTGTTTGCAGAAAACGCATTTTCACACTTGATCCAACGTCTTGGTCCTACAAAGGAGGTGATAGCGCAGCAAACTAGGCAACTGGACTATAATGCTTTATCACTTTCACTTAGCCATAGGAGTTCGAAAGTGGGGCTACTATATAGCCCCTAGGGGCACCGCGCTCACCCGAATTCGGGGCGCGTATGTGCCTGGCCGGGAAACAGCCCTTCGTCAATGCGGAGGAATTCTAAAGATTCCAGCGGGTCATCGAGTGGTTGACCAGTCTCACGCTATATCATGACAACCAATTTTCGGCTTTCTCTACTGAGGTGCTCGCCTGGCCGAACCGGGGCACAATCACAGTAGTTCTCCTAGTGCCGCGTTAGCCGATAGAGTGGAACATAAGGCAGCAAAACACAGGAGCCGGTCAAACCCAACATTTGACCAAAGACATGATTCGGAGTTGATGCATATAAGGCCTAACTCGAGACGCCGAATACTCCCTAAGGTATTCGATCTTTATGAAAACGGGTCGAACAATCGCCCTTGGTAAAAAGCCCCTGGTCTCCAGGTACGCGCGAAATTCTGACGTGGCCTATGCCAAAACGCTAGCCTCCTCCTCGGTTATAGCAAGAAACCGGGGGATGTGTATCAACAAGAGACAGTGAAAAAGGTTTATGCAGGGTCTTAATCTGAAAAGAATCCTTGCAACGGGTCCCTACTGCACGTCTGTGTCTGTGTCGCTGTTGTGCCGTATCCTGGACGGGTGTAGCACGGTGTTCATCTGTAAAAGAGAGGAACTTAGTTGAAAAAGATCGTGCGAAAATGTACGTTATATAAAATAAACAAAGTACAATTCAAAGAATGAACAAAATTGAGCTTTATTGTCTCTTATTGTGGATGCGCGGAGCCCCTTGTACGGGGTTATGCGTGTAGCGAGCCCTTGTATGTTTAAGCCGGACTCGTCCAGCTGTGTCCGGGGTCTGGACGACCTGTCTAAGTGCTTGTATTGGTGAAGCCGGTTTATTGTGGGGCTGTCAAGGCATCCGCACAATTTTCGGGACTCGAGGAACCCTCGATGTTTCCCTTTAATGAGATGATGCCGCGTGGACCGGGCATTTTAAGTGTAAGAGATGCATAATGCGGTATTGCGTTCAAGCGGCCGAAAGCTTCACGTCCCAATAGTGCTTGATCGCTACTTGTAAATGGGGCGAGGTGGAAGGTTAACTTTTCGCGGCGGAAGTTGTCGGGTGAGCCGAACACAACTTCTAGTAGCAGAGAGCCCGTACAATGGGCATACGGGCCTGGCATTACCCCTTGAAAGGAAGTGTTGCTATGACAAATTTTGGTTGGGTCTATCCCCATTTTGCGGATTGTGTCCTGGTATAGCAGGTTTAGATCACTGCCGCTGTCCATTAAGACTTGTGAAAATTGGAGTCCGCCAATTATCGAATCTAATATCAAGGCAGTCCAACCTGCATTCCATATACTTCTAGAGTAATCCCGATGGTCGAAGGTGATTGGTTTTAACAACCAGTGGCGGGACTCCTCCGGGATAGGCCGTATGGCGCGTACCTCTATGGGTGCCGCTCTATTTTTCCCTTTTGTCACGTGAAGTGAGTTCACTGTTTTGATTTCTTGTGGGAAATTCTTTTGTTTTCCGGTGCTCTGCTTTTGGGGTTCGTCATCATCATCGCTTGGTGTGTCGAGCCCCTTGTGTTTGGCGTTGAGTTTGCCGGACTGCTTGAAGACCCAACAATCTCTGTGGGTGTTGTTTGCAGGCTTCCCGGGAGTACTATGGATTTCGCATATCTTGTCCAGGATTTTGTTTAAGTTAGATAGCTCGTCCCTGTTATCCTTAAGGGGCAGATTTTAATGATTCTGGCGAGAGCTTTTGAATCCAGCGTTGACTGTCGTGCTCTTCGGGTTGTTTCCCTTGGTCCGACGCTGGCCCTTGATGCGTCGTGGATTCTCGTTTCCATCCCTGACTTCGGATGTACTTGGGTCGCTGGTGCTGCATCTTGCTAGCCAGCTATCCTCTCCCACGCAAAAGCGGGTCATGAGTCTTGTTAATGCGGCCATTGTTCTTGGCTTTTCTTGGCCGAGGTGTCTGGCGAGCCATTCGTTTCAGACGTTGTGTTTGAAAGCTGCTAAGGCTTCGGCGTCCGGACAGTCGACTATTTGGTTCTTTTTAGTAAGGAATTTGTTCCAAAATTTCCAGGCTGACTCTCCGGGTTGTTGAGATATGTGACTTAAATCGTCGGCATCCGGAGGTCGGACATAGGTTCCTTGAAAATTTGCCCGAAAGGCATCCTCGAGCTCCTCCCAACTTCCAATGGTGTTTTCGGGAAGGCTTTTAAGCCAATGCCAGGCTGGCCCTTTGAGCTTGAGGGGTAAGTATTTTATGGCGTGGAGATCATCTCCTCTAGCCATGTGTATATGGAGGATATAATCCTTAATCCAGACTCCAGGGTCTGTTGTTCCGTCATATGCCTCTATGTTTACGGGTGTCGGTGTTAAAACCGGTGGATCTCGGGTAGGGGGTCCCGAACTGTGCGTCTAGGCGGATGGTAACAGGAGACAAGGGACACGATGTTTTTACCCAGGTTCGGGCCCTCTCGATGGAGGTAATACCCTACTCCTGCTTGATTAATATTGATGATATGGGTAGTACAAGATTAGATCTACCACGAGATCAAGGAGGCTAAACCCTAGAAACTAGCCTATGGTATGATTGTTGTTCGTCCTACGGACTAAAACCCTCCGGTTTATATAGACACCGGATAGGTTAGGGTTACACAGAGTCGGTTAGAATGGTAGGAGATCTATATATCCGTATCGCCAAGCTTGCCTTCGACGCCAAGGAAAGTCCCATCCGGACATGGGACGAAGTCTTCAATCTGTATCTTCATAGTCTTGGAGTCCGGCCAACGGTAAGAGTTCGGCTATCTGGACACCCCCTAATCCGGGACTCCCTCAGTAGCCCCCAAACCAGGCTTCAATGACGATGAGTCCGGCGTGTTGATTGTCTTCGGCATTGCGAGGCGGGTTCTTCTCCAAATTCCATATACTTGTCGAATAGTGTCCGACTTCTGATAAATGCTGCGCTCCTCGACTTCTGCGCCCAATAATGGCCATCTTCCACGTGTTTGAATGAATGCGAAAAGCCAGGGTATTTTTACAATTACCCCCCTAGCCACGCAAATGAGCCGCTTATAAAAGGGGCAAGGATCTAGATCTGAGTCACACCATCCCCCCTTTTCGAGCTTTCATCGGAGCGCCTCTGACCAAAGCCCATTCCATCATGGACAGTCGACGCGGCTCCTCCTCTCGCGCTCCCAGCCCCCAGCCAGGAAATTGGGAGAGATGCTCAGTCCCGCATAGCGAGCTAGTTATACTCCAAGCCAAGGGATTTCTCCCTCCGGCCTTCATGGTTCCGGTTCGAGCCGAACTTGCCACCTACAAGGGCGGAAAGCAAGCGGAGAGCGTCCTCGATCCCTGTAAAGGAGAGCGGGTGTGCTTCATCTCTTATCTAGTAAGAGGACTCGGATTTCCAATCCATCCGTTTCTCCGAGGGCTCTTGGAGTTCTACGGCCTCCAAATGCACCATCTTACTCCAGCCTCCATCTTGCACATCACGGGCTTCGTGGCCCTTTGCAAACTATTCTTGGGTGTCGAGGCTCATTTCGGACTGTGGAAGAGAATATTCTGCCTAGTACCCCGTTCTCATGAGGGGTCAATATATCAAGTGGGCGGAGCCGAGCTATGGCGCATCGCCGGGACCGGATACCTATCCGGAACCCCAAATAAGGCGTCCGAAGACTGGCCTTCGGAATGGTTTTATATGTAGGACGTCCTGCTGCCGGATCCTGTTCGGATTGGCCTTCCGGAGTTCAGCAATGCTCCTCTGAAGAAGCGCCTAAGCTGGCGCCCTCGGAGCCCCCGGAGAGAAGATGACCGGGACGTCCGTTATTTGATGAGCCGAATAAGGTTACTGGCTCATGCCGGATTGACCATGACAGGAGTCATGGAAATCTGCATTATGAGGGGAGTGCAGCCGCTCCAATACAGGGGCCACCCCATGTGGGACTTCAACGGGGAGGACGATGCCACCCATCATGGCCGCAAAGGGCCAGGATCGGTCACCGAACTGGTGAAGATCTTGTCTGCCATGTACAAAGGAGAGGAGGAGGATTTCCTCCGTGTCAACCCACTGAAGGAGTTTTCTTCGAATAATCCTTGAAGCTGGGTAAACAAACATCTTTGTGACCTGTCCGATCCATGTTCCCGTAGTTAAATATCTCATTTCATGGTTTTTGCGCAGGAACTGCGCCGGACTGTGGAGAAGATACACAGCCCGCCCCCACAACCCGAGGATCCGGATCGGTCCCTCGATCCGACCTCTGAAGAGGATCCAGATATAACGGTGGATTTGATCGACGGGGTGTTCTACCAACTTAGCATCGACAACGCTTTGGTAGCCATTACGGCCGATTACCCCGGAATACTTCGAGCCCCACAGGTAATCTGAGACCAAGATCCCAAAACCCTGATAATGACCCATCCGTGCTTATTTTTGATCACCGTATACCAATGGTGTTTCGCAGGGGGTTCCTTCGAGGCGGGAAGCCGAGCCTGCGGCGGCTGGCCAACAAGGGGCAGCGCGGCCCCGCAGGTTAAAAAGAAGTGCGGTCCGCATCGAAACTCCGCCGATGGTATAGCGCGTCACCATACTCCCCGGATTGATTCCTGGAAAGCGTACTAACGCTGATGCTGTTTTCAGGAAAAAGAGCGCTCGCCGGACTGAGTCCGGAGAGATTGCCAATCGAACCTTCACCGGCCAAGCTTCAAAGCCGGGTCCGGAGGATGAGGCGAGCACGAGACGTGTGTCGGATGCTCCTCCGACAGAGGATGCCGACAGGTTGTCCGCCACCAACTCCGAGGTAGAGAGCGCCTTGAATCACAGGCGTCGCCGGACAGTTCTTCGTGACGCATGTTTCTCCCAAGAGGCCTTGAATGCCTTTGATTCGGGAGATGCGCACCTCAGTGCCGCTCAAGATGGTCTAGCCAGAGCCACGGAGTAGTATGTAAAGGACATACGGGTAAGAAAATCTGACATTTATATATGCCAGTAGCCCCCGAGACTTACAATAGTTAGAATAACTGATTTAAGGATCATTTGTTATGCAGGATCTTACAGAAAAGAATACCCGACTGTCCCAGGAGCTTGAAGAGTGCAAGGCTCAACTTGAGGCCGCACTAGCCGCTACAGGGGGAGCTACAGAGGCCCCCTCTGGTAATATATGCTTTTAAAAAATAAATAGTTTATAAAGTGCGGCGGGTTTGTAAATCTGACCGAAACATTGCAGATGGCGCCGGACTAGATCCGGACAAGCAACAGCTCTTATGTCAGTTAAAGGCCGGCGAGAGCGTGCTTACGAGGGTGCGGCAGGAGAAGAATAACCTCTAAGACGCCAACACCAAGCTGGGTGAGGAACTAAAGGACGTTCGTGCCCATTTGTCTGACTCCGTAAAGGAGAATCGACGGCTTCGCCGCGACATTTTCAGTAAGTGCTTGAGCAAACTTTGAAAAGAGTTTGGCGAGGAAGGCCACTAACATAAACATGTATGTAGGTTTGCTCACAGGTCGTCCTGAGGAGGAGATGCCCAGTTCTTCGGGTGATCTTCTTCCCAAATTGCGTCAGCTGCACGAACGAGTCCGGCAGGTGATGAAAGGCATCGGCCAAGCCTTGTGGCCATCTATCTCCCTGCCTGAAGGCATTGGGGAGCTGGCGAAGCGGCTTCAAGGAGCACGGCGGCGCTTCCGGCTATGGAAGATATCAGCGTACCGTCAAGGCGCCAGGGAGGCCTGGGCCATGGTGAAGACGCGGTACACGAAGGCTGACCCAAACCACATGGCCGAGGTCGGACCTGTGGGGCCGGATTGGATGGACATCCCTGTAAGCTTAGTGTACGGCTAAGTAGAATTGGCCGCCAAGTATTCCCAGCAAGATTGTAAATTAGATAGCCTATTAGATGGCATTGAGGGGGAATACAATGAGTCAAATTGAATATGTAAAAATATGACATGAAAAAATGTCTTCTAGCCAGATTGTAGATCGTTTGTCGTAGCGGACCTTTTCGCTTCGACCTCCGGACCCAATAGTCCGGAGTGTGTCCGAATACCTTCGTGGTTATATAAGAACCGTGGTATGCATGGAGACAAGGCGTAGGGGTCATTGTTTCTGTATTAGACAAGTGCCCAACTAGTTATGTTATATTACAAGGGTAGTAAGAAACATCTACCAGGGAGGATAGTTACGTTAAGGGTTCCCTTCTCTAGGATGCATGCCCTAAAGTGCATGTCGAAGCTGCTATGAAAGCAGAAAATCATCTCGGGGCAGATGGGTAAATAGTTAAAAATCATCTTTCAGTTCACCGACCGAATATTCCCTTAAGAACGCTAGCTTTCGGCTTCACCCAGTCTGAGGTACACATCCGGCTGACCCAGCAGTAGCAATCGCAGAGGTGCTCCCTTTACCACCTAGCCGAACAATCGGGAACGTAGGGGTAAGCACAGGAGCCAGGCAACCCAGCTTGGCCAAAACTTAAGTCATATCGATGCATATAATGGTGAATAAAAGGTACATGCGGAAGTTTAACACATATGCTGGGCATGAGGCCCGTATAAATAAGCTTCTGTTAAAGAAGCCCCCAGGTATAATGAGCGCGGGTAGCGCGTCAAGTGTGTGCGGAAAAAGTGCAAACGAGCCTCTAGAGGCTACAAGAAGAAGTGGGAAGGAGAGAAATAAAAGACAACAAAAAGAAAAAATAAAGAATGCAGACGGAGGAAGGAGATGAACTTGGAGTCCGACACTTAGGCGTAGAATCTTCGTAGACGGGCTGCGTTCCATGGGTTCAGCTCGAGTCGGTTATCCGATGCGTTTCGCAGACGGTATGCTCCGCCGGTCAGGACCTGGTCGATGATGAAGGGACCTTCCCATTTGGGCTTGAGTTTGTCCTTTTTCTTGTCCCGCAGGCGTAGAACTAGTTCGCCAACGTTATAAGCTTTGGCCCGTACTTCCCTGCTTTGATATCTTCGAGCCTGCTGTTGATAGAATGCAGAACGAGCCTTTGCCACGTCGTGCTCCTCCTCCAATGCGTCCAAACTGTCCTGCCGATCGAGCTCGGCTTCTCTTTCTTCATACATGCGTACGCGAGGTGAGTCATGTATTATGTCGTAGGGCAAGACTGCCTCTGCGCCGTACACCATGAAGAACGGTGTGAATCCGGTAGTACGATTCGGCGTGGTCCGCAGCCCCCAGAGTACGGAGTTGAGCTCCTCGACCCAGTGCGTGTTGGATTCCTTGAGGGACCGCGCTAGTCTGAGTTTAATGCCGCTCATGATTAGTCCGTTTTCCCGTTCGACTTGGCCGTTGGTTTGAGGGTGATAGACTGAGGCGTAATCGAGCTTGATGCCCATGTTTTTGCACCATGATTTGACCTCATCGGCCGTGAAGTTGGTGCCTTTGTTAGTGATGATACTGTGGGGGACACCGTAACGGTGCACTACCCCTGATATGAAGTCTATCACTGGTCCTTATTCGGCCGTTTTAACTGGTTTGGCCTCTATCCATTTGGTGAATTTGTCCACCATGACCAATAGGTATTTTTGCTTGTGGGTTCCTCCCTTGAGGGGTCCAACCATATCAAGCCCCCAGACCGCGAACGGCCAGGTGATGGGTATAGTTTTAAGGGCGGTGGGTGGCATGTGGCTTTGGTTAGCAAAAAGCTGGCAACCGACGCATCGTTGGACTAAGTCCTGCGCATCTACCCGGGACGTCGGCCAATAAAATCCTGTACGAAAGGGCTTACCTACAAGGGCCCGGGCTGCGGCGTGGTGCCCACCTAGTCCGGCATGAATTTCAGCCAGGAGGTTTCGCCCTTCCTCTTCGGAGATACACCTTTGAAGGACTCCGGTAGTGCTTTTCTTATAAAGCTCTCCCTCATGGACTTTATAGGCTTTAGAGTGCACTATGCAGCGAGCGTCATTTTGATCTTCGGGGAGTTCCTGCCTAGTTAGGTAGGCTAGGAATGGTTCCGTCCACGGGGCGATAACCGCCATTATTTCGTGAGCAGAGGGTGTTATCTCGGGGGCGGAGCCTCCGGTTGTGTCAGAGTGTTCGGCATCAGGCGGTGCTGTTGGGTCCGGATTGTTATTGCCGGACTCCCTTCCCATAGTACGGATGGCTTAAACAGCCGTTCCAGAAAGATATTGGGTGGGACGGCATCGCGTTTTGCACCGATGCGTGCCAATATATCCGCCGCCTGGTTGTTATCCCAGGCTATATGATGAAATTCGAGCCCTTCAAACCGTGCTGACATTTTTAGGACCGCATTGCGGTATGCTACCATTTTCGGATCTTTGTCATCAAAGTCTCCGTTTATTTGAGATATTGCAAGATTCGAATCCCCGCGCACCTCTAGGCGTTGAATGCCCATGGAGATTGCCATCCGGAGGCCGTGCAGAAGGGCGTCGTATTCGGCTGTGTTGTTGGAGTCCGTAAACATTATCTGAAGGACGTATTGGACTGTGTCCCCGGTTGGGGACGTCAGGACGACGCCAGCCCCCAGGCCAGCCAACATTTTGGAGCCGTCAAAGTGCATGATCCAATTGGAGTATGCGTCGTACTCTTTAGTGAGTTCGTCTTCGGTCCATTCGTCCACGAAGTCGGCCAAAACCTGCGACTTAATAGCTCGTTGTGGCTTATAAGTTATATCGAATGGAAGGAGCTCGATGGCCCATTTAGCAATCCGGCCCGTCGCGTCGCGGTTGTTTATAATATCGTTAAGAGGTACTTCGGAGGCTACCGTTATCGAACACTCTTGAAAGTAGTGTCGCAGCTTCCGGGATGCCATGAACACCGCATATGCTATCTTTTGATAATGTGGGTACCGGGACTTGCATGGAGTTAGGACAGTGGACACATAATAAACCGGTTTTTGAACAGGGAACCGGTGTCCGTCCGTTTCTCGTTCGACAACGAGCACCGCGCTGACAACTTGATGTGTTGCGGCGATATATAATAGCATTGGTTCGCCCACGTTGGGCGCGGCCAGGACCGGATTTGTTGCCAAAATGGCCTTTATTTCTTCGAGTCCGGCCGTGGCGGCATCCGTCCACTCGAAGTGTTCGGTGCGGCGGAGGAGGCGGTAAAGAGGTAATGCATTTTCTCCTAAATGGGAGATAAAGCGGCTTAGAGCCGCTACGCATCCCGTCAATTTTTGTATTTGTTTGAGGTCTTTTGGAATATCCAATTGTGACAGAGCTTGAATCTTGGCTGGGTTTGCTTCAATTCCTCTACCGGACACAATGAAGCCCAGGAGCTTTCCGGCTGGAACGCCGAAGACGCATTTTTCCGGATTGAGCTTGATGTCATATTTTCGAAGATTGTCAAATGTGAGCCTCAAGTCGTCTACTAGAGTTTCGACGTGCTTGGTTTTGACAACCACGTCATCTACATATGCTTCCACTGTTTTGCCGATCTTGTTTGCCAGACATGTCAGGATCATGCGCTGATATGTTGCGCCGGTGTTTTTGAGCCCAAATGGCATTGTGTTGAAGCAGAACGGGCCGTATGGAGTGATGAATGTTGTTGCAGCTTGGTCTGGCTCCACCATCTTGATTTGGTGGTAGCCAGAGTACGTGTCGAGGAAGCACAATGAGTCGTGTCCTGCTGTAGCGTCAATGATTTGATCAATTCGAGGGAGAGGGAAGGGATCCTTTGGGCAAGCCTTATTAAGGTCCTTGAAATCAACACATAGGCGCCAGGATTTATCCTTCTTTGGTACCATCACCAGGTTTGCTAGCCAGTACGGATGTTTTATATCTCTGATGAATCCGGCTTCCAAAAGTTTGGCTAGCTCCTCTCCCATGGCCTGTCTCTTGGGTTCAGAAAAGCGCCGAAGAGCCTGTATGACTGGCTTGAATCCTTTTAGGATATTTAAGCTATGCTCGGCCAGCTGACGTGGGATTCCTGGCATGTCTGAAGGGTGCCAGGCAAAGATATCCCAGTTTTCTTGTAGAAATTCTCGTAGTGCGGCGTCTACATCAGGGTTTAATTGTGCCCCAATGGAGGCCGTCTTTGCAGGGTCCGTTGGGTGGACTTGGAATTTGACTATTTCATCCGCTGGTTTAAAAGAGGTGGACTCGGATCTTTTATCAAGTATCACGTCGTCCCTGTTCACCGTGGAGCGCATCGCGGTGAGTTCCTCGGCCGCTAGGGCTTCGGATAGTGCCTCGAGGGCTAGTGCGGCTGTCTTGTTTTCGGCGCGGAGTGCTATGTTCGGATCACTAGCGAGAGTGATGATTCCGTTAGGTCCGGGCATTTTAAGCTTCATGTACCGATAATGGGGTATAGCTTGAAAAATTGTGAATGCCTCTCGTCCTAATAAAGCATGATATCCGCTGTTGAACGGGGCCACTTGAAATGTGACCTCCTCGGACCTGTAATTGTCCGGCGAGCCGAACACTACGTCCAGCGTGATTTTTCCTGTGCAGCATGCTTCCCGGCTGGGGATTATTCCTCTAAAGGTTGTGCTGCTTCGCTCAATGCGGTTCCAGTCTATTTCCATTTTTCGGAGGGTTTCCTCATAGATGAGGTTTAGTCCGCTGCCGCCATCCATGAGTACCTTAGTAAGGCGAAAGCCGTCCACTATCGGGCTGAGGACCAATGCGGCTGGTGCCCGGGCAGTTCAGAATTTAGGTTCGTCACTGGCATTAAAGGTAATAGCCATGTCACTCCATGGATTTATTGTTGCTAATTGGTAGACTTCGGCAAGGTTGCGGAGTGTTCGTTTTCACATGTTGTTTGATGCGAAAGTCTCGAAGACTGTTAACACCGTACTGGTGTTGCTGGGCTGGGATTCCGAAGCTAGAAGCTCTTCGCCACTTTTGGCCACCTGCCGTAGTATCCAACATGCTCGAAGGCTATGAGTTGGAGTGGCGCCCTCTGTGCTATGAATTTTGCAGGGTCCGTTTAGCCAACCCTCCAGTACGGTTCCGTACCCTTTAGGGGGTTTTGGTTTTTCGGTATTCAACCAAGGTGCTTGATAATGATGCACCCTTTTGTTCCGGACTAGGGATATATTCGAGGCCGGATTATCCCAAAATTTACTTTCGGTTTTCCAGGCGCTCTCCATCGCACAGTACTTTTGTACTATGGTCGCCAAGTCAGCAAAGTGTGTAATTTCGCGACGAATTATGGCATTTAGAATTCCCTTGTCCGTGCAATTATTGCAAAAAATTGGGATTGCGTCCTCATCTCGGCAGTCCTTTATCCTGCTCATAACCAGGAGGAATCTGGCCCAGTAATGATGTACTGTTTCGGCGGGCTCTTGCCGAATTCGAGAGAGATCGCTAATGTTTGGGTGGGCGGGTGGCACTAAATCCGGAACCCCGTCCAATTTAGGACTCAAGGGCCGAGAAGTTTCCGAACTCGGAAGTTTGGATTTTTGAGTGCTATCCAACGAGTCCGACACGCCGCCTGACTTTAAGTTCAGGGCTTGATCGACATCCGTCCCTCCGCAGGAATCCGGCATGGAGGGATCGGAAATCCGGACGTAGCTAGTCCATAAGATTGAAGAAGAATCACCGCATTGCTCCTTTATCACAACAACATGATGGGTAGCCTGGGGAGAGTTGATCTCTCTCAGATCGGTTTTAGGCCCGATCCGGTCGTAATCTGTGGCGACTCCCAGGGCGGCGATGCAATCCAAGAGCTCGTTTATGGAGGAGATCTCGATCGGATCTAACTGTTAGGCAAGTTCCGAACTAACATGGAGATTGGTTTCGATGACTCGAGAGGTCATCGTCGGCGCGGCGGCCGAACTAGCGGTCATTAGTAAACCGCCTAGCCGGAGAGTCTGACCAGTGGCCAAGGCTTCTTTGGTGATGGTATCGTGTTTAAATACGAGATGAGGCATCCTACCTGATGGCGACGGCACAGAGGAACTCTCAATGAAAGCACCAATGTCGGTGTCATGACCGACGGATCTCGGGTAGGGGGTCCCGAACCGTCTAGGCGGATGGTAACAGGAGACAAGGGACACGATGTTTTTACCCAGGTTCGGGCCCTTTCGATGGAGGTAATACCCTACTCCTGCTTGATTAATATTGATGATATGGGTAGTACAAGAGTAGATCTACCACGAGATCAAGGAGGCTAAACCCTAGAAGCTAGCCTATGGTATGATTGTTGTTCGTCCTATGGACTAAAACCCTCCGGTTTATATAGACACCGGATAGGTTAGGGTTACACAGAGTCGGTTACAATGGTTGGAGATCTACATATCCTTATCGCCAAGCTTGCCTTCCACGCCAAGGAAAGTCCCATCCGGACACGGGACGAAGTCTTCAATCTTGTATCTTCATAGTCTTGGAGTCCGGCCAACGGTAAGAGTTCGGCTATCCGGACACCCCCTAATCCGGGACTCCTCAACGGGCTTGAATCCCGCTGGAAATTCATGATCCAGCACCTCATCGGTGAAACATAGGGGGTGTGTGGCACCCCTATATCTAGGTGTACCGTGATGTTCGGATACTTGATGTGTTGCATTGCTTACTGGAGCTTGCTTTCTTGGCCCGTAGATAGATCTAGCTGGGCCATCTTTTTGATGCGAATCCTTGCGCGGATCACGAGCCGGCTTTTGTGCGGCGCCGTTTGCCGCTCTCTGTTTGCCATGGGGTCGTCCATCCGACCGGGTGGCCTCTTTGTTTTTTGATTGCGGGGGCTCTACGGCCTCCTCATCAAATTCAGGTAGTAGTTTTCGCTTGGGGTAGCTCTTCGTTCGGCGACTGTCGCCGTATTTGTCTGCGGTGTTGAGTACTTTGCTCCATCTGATTATAAGTGCATCTTCCGCTGTTTTGAATTTCCGCTTCTGCTTTTACAGGCTTCACGCATTGGCGACGAGCCTTTTGTGGAGGTTCTTCTGCTCCAGCAACTTATCCGGCGTGAGATCGTCTGGACTGTTGTCTTTGCCGAGGACGGGTTGTTTATCCAGATTGTCCTGATCGGACGGTTGCTCGATAGCATGTTCGTCATCCACCTGTTCGCCCTGCTCTATGGCTGGGTCTGTATGGCCATTGTCTTTGTCGAGGCGGGACTTTGAGCGGCGCTTACGTCGCCGTTTTAACTTCTCTTCAAGGGAATGATCCTTCGTAGCGTCCCGTTGTTCCTCATCGTCGCTTCCTTTAGGTGTGTCCACCATGTATACATCATGAGATGAGGTGGTTCTCCAGTGCCCTGCAGGCACTGGTTAATGTTCCTCCCCTACATCGTCGTCCATACCGTCGATGTCTTTGGAGTCGAAGTCGAGCATGTCGGTTAAATGATCGACAGTGGCTACGAAGTGGGTGGTGGGTGGGCTTTGAATTTCTTTGGCGTCCGCATCCCAACCTTCCTGACCATAATCCGGCCAGGGCTCTCCTGATAAAGAGCGAGACATTAGTGTATTCAGGATGTCGCCGAAGCGAGAGTGCTGAAAGATGTCCGCGGCAGTGAATTCCATGATCGGCGCCCAATCGGATTCGATTGGCGGAGGCGCGGAAGGGTCGGAGTCCGGAGAGGAGTCCGGCGCCTTGGAGTCAAGAGCTTCGCAACGGACGGGGTAGGAGTACGGCTCAATCGCCGTAGAGATCGCAGCCCCCGAGGCGGTGTCTAGCCACCTGTCCTCGATCGGCGCGGTCGGCTCCGAGCTAAAGGTCGGAGCGGACTCTGGTGCGGCCTCCAGGACACTGTTCGACGACAGAGCTAGATCATGCCCCTCGTGGCAGTGCAACGCGCTTGGCTGTGGCTCGAACCCGTCGAAGATCAAGTCTTCGCGGACGTCAGCCGTGTAGTTCAAATTTCCAAATCTGACCTGATGGCCAGAGGCGTAGCTTTCAATCTGCTCCAGATGGCCAAGCGAATTGGCCCGCAGTGCATAGCCGCCGGATGCGAAGATCTGTCCGGGGAGAAAAGTCTCACCCTGGAGCGCATCGTTTTTGATGATCGGAGGAGCCATCGGGCCTAAAGATGACGACACAGAGGAACTCTCAATGAAATCACCAATGTCGGTGTCAAAACCGGCGGATCTCGGGTAGGGGGTCCCGAACTGTGCGTCTAGGCGGATGGTAACAGGAGACAAGGGACACGATGTTTTTACCCAGGTTCGGGCCCTGTCGATGGAGTCAAATCCCTACTCCTGCTTGATTAATATTGATGATATGGGTAGTACAAGAGTAGATCTACCACGAGATCAGAGAGGCTAAACCCTAGAAGCTAGCCTATGGTATGATTGTTCTTCGTCCTATGGACTGAAACCCTCCGGTTTATATAAGCACCGAATAGGGTTAGGGTTACACAGAGTCGGTTACAATGGTAGGAGATCTACATATCCGTATCTGGACACGGCACGAAGTCTTCAATCTTGTATCTTCAAAGTCCAGGAGTCCGGCCGAAGGCTATAGTCCGGCTATCCGGACACCCCCTAATCCAGGACTCCCTCAACTATGGTTTGGCAAGAAACCTAAGTTGTCGTTTCTTAAGGTTTGGGGCTGCGATGCTTATGTCAAAAGGCTTCAGCCAGAAAATCTCGAATCCAAAGCGGACAAATGCGTCTTCATAGGGTACCGAAAAGAGACTGGTGGGTATAGCTTATATCTCAGTTCCAGAGGCAAAGTGTTTGTCGCTAAGAACGGGTCCTTTCTCGAGAGAGAGTTTCTCTCGAAATAATTGAGTTGGAGGAAAATAGAACTTGATGAGGTTGTTGAACCTTTACTTCAACCAGTGAGTAGTGCAGCGCATAAAGATGTTTCTGTGACACCTACGTCAGTTGAAGAGGAAGCTAATCATGGTGATCATGAACTTTCGGATCAAGTTACTATTGAACCTCATAGGTCGACAAGGATACATACTGCTCCCGAGTGGTACGGTAACCCTGACTTGGAGGTCATGTTGTTGGACAGCAACAACAATGAACCTACGAGCTATGGAGAAGCGATGGTGGGCCTGGATTCCAACAAATGGTTAGAGGCCATGAAATCCGAGATGGGATCCATGTATGAAAGCAAAGTATGGACTTTGGAAGTATTACCTGAAGGGTGAAATGCCATTCAGAATATATGGATCTTCAAGAAGAAGATGGGTGCGGACAGTAATGTCACCGTCTATAAAGCTCGACTTGTGGCAAAGGGTTTTTCACAAGTTCAAGGAGTTGACTACGATGATACTTTCTCACCCGTAGCTGCTTTCATATTAGGCATCAAGATCTATAGATATAGATCGAGACGCTTGATAGGACTTTCACAAAGCACATACCTTGATAAGATTTTGAAGAAGTTCAAAATGGATCAGTCCAAGAAGGGGTTCTTGCCGGTTCTGCAAGGTGCGAAGTTGAGTCAGACTCAATGCCCGGCGACTACAGAGGATAGAGAAAAGATGAGTGTCATCTCCTATGCCTCTGCCGTAGGTTTGATGTCCACTACACAACCTTCTTCTTGTAGACGTTGTTGGGCCTCCAAGTGCAGAGGTTTGTAGGACAGTAGCAAATTTCCCTCAATGGATGACCTAAGGTTTATCAATCCGTGGGAGGCATAGGATGAAGATGGTCTCTCTCAAATAACCCTGCAACCAAATAACAAAGAGTCTCTTGTGTCCCCAACACACCCAATACAATGTCAAATTGTATAGGTACACTAGTTCGCCAAAGAGATGGTGATACAAGTGCAATATGCATGGTAGATATAGGTTTTTGTAGTCTTAAAATATAGAAACAGCAAGGTAGCTAATGATAAAAGTGAGCACAAACGGTATTGCAATACTAGGAAACAAGGCCTTGGGTTCATACTTTCACTAGTGCAAGTTCTATCAACAATAATAACATAATTGGATCATATAAATATCCCTCAACATGCAACAAAGAGTTACTCCAAAGCCACTATTAGCGGAGAACAAACGAAGAGATTATGGTAGGGTACAAAACCACCTCAAAGCTATCCTTTCTGCTCTATCTATTCAAGAGTCCGTAGTAAAATAACATGAGCTATTCTTTCCGTTAATTCTACAATAGAGTTCATATTAGAATAACACCTTAAGACATAAATCAACCAAAACCCTAATGTCACCTAGATACTCCATTGTCACCTCAAGTATCCGTGGGCATGATTATATGATATGCATCACACAATCTCAGATTCATCTATTCAACCAACACAAAGTACTTCAAAGGGTGCCCCAAAGTTTCTACCGGAGAGTCAAGACGAAAACGTGTGCCAACCCCTATGCATAGGTTCATGGGCGGAACCCGCAAGTTGATCACCAAAACATACATCAAGTGGATCACGTGATATTCCATCGTCGCCACAGATAAGCACGGAAAGACATACATCAAGTGTTCTCAAATCCTTAAAGACTCAATCCGAAAAGATAACTTCAAAGGGAAAACTCAATCCATTACAAGAGAGTAGAGGGGGAGAAACATCATAAGATCCAACTATAATAGCAAAGCTCGCGATACATCAAGATCGTACCACCTCAAGAACACGAGAGAGAGAGAGAGAGAGAGAGAGAGATCAAACACATAGCTACTGGTACATACCCTCAGCCCCGAGGGTGAACTACTCCCTCCTCGTCATGGAGAGCGCCAGGATGATGAAGATGGCCACCAGTGAGGGATCCCCCCTCCGGCAGGGTGCCGGAACGGGCTCCCGAGAGGTTTTTGGTGGCTACACAGGCTTGCGGCGGTGGAACTCCCGATCTATCTCGTTCTCGGTGTTTTTAGGGTATACGGGAACATATAGGCGAAAGAAGTCGGTCAGTGGATCCACGAGGGGCCCACGAGGCTGGAGGGCGCACCCAGGGGGTGGGCGCGCCCCCCTGCCTCGTGGCCTCCTCGAAGCTTCCCTGACTTGCACTCCAAGTCCCGTGGATAGCTTCCGTTCCAAAAATAACGCTCCCGAAGGTTTCATTCCGTTTGGACTTCGTTTGATATTCCTTTTCTTCGAAACACTGAAATAGGCAAGAAAACAACAATATGGGCTGGGCCTCTGGTTAATAGGTTAGTCCTAAAAATAATATAAAAATGTATAATAAAGCCCATAAACATCCAAAACAGATAATATAATAGCATGAATGCTTCATAAATTATAGATACGTTGGAGAATTATCAGCATCCCCGAGCTTAATTCCTGCTCGTCCTCCAGTAGGTAAATAATAAAAGAAAGAATTTATGAAGTGTGAATGCTAGCACACGCACAATTTTGATCGATCATAATTTCAATCACCTTTTCTAGCATGATTATATGTCATAAGAGTAGTTCATCTCATAAAACTTCTTAAGATTAAGTAACAAGATATTCACATGTTAAAGCATAGACCATAAACTTTCTTGAAAACTAGCAAACTTCATTCTCAGTCATCAAACAATTACAATTCATCTTATTTTCAGGAAGGGTCTATGTCAGAGCTTTGATTTAGCAAACTCCACATACTCAACTATCATATAGTCTTCTACAATTGCTAACACTCACGCAATACTTATGGTTATGGAGTTTTAATCGGACACTGAGAAAGATAGGGCCTTATAATTTCGCCTCCCAACGTATTCACCTTTGGGTGATGTCAACAATAATAGTTCATCAAATGATAAAATGAAAAAGGGAAAGGTGAAGATCACCTTGACTCTTGCATAAAGTAAAAGAAAAAAGTTAAAAGATAGGCCCTTCGCAGAGGGAAGCAGAGGTTGTCATGTGCTTTTAGGGTTGGATGCACAAAATCTTAAGGAAAAAGAACGTCACTTTATATTGCCACTTGTGATATGAACCTTTATTATGCAGTCCGTCGCTTTTATTACTTCCATATCACACGATCGTATAAAGCTTATTTTCTCTGCACTAATACGTCAGACATATTTAGAGAGCAATTTTTATTGCTTGCAACATGACAACTTACTTGAAGGATCTTACTCAATCCATAGGTAGGTATTGTGGACTCTCATGGCAAAAATTAGGTTTAAGGATATTTGGAAGCACAAGTAGTATATCTACTCGGTGCAAGGAATTTTGTCTAGCATGAGGGGGAAAGGCAAGCTCAAGATGTTGGACGATCCATGACAATATACTTTAACTGACATGTGAGAAAACATAACCCATTACGTTGTCTTCCTTGTCCAACATCAACTCTTTAGCAATTATAAAAGATGTCCAAGATAGTATATTTATATGTGAAATTTCTATTCCTTCAATATTCTTTCATGAATTGTTCAAATGACCAATACAATGCTTGCTAACCTTCAATAAATTTACAACCTCTACTTCTTAGATGTGAAGTCATTACTCCCCATGCGATAAGCAAATGAAACATATATAATTTCAGATTTATGACATTCAACTCATTCAACCATTTACTCATAGGATATAAGTGAAGCTCACGAGTAAATGACAAACTACTCCAAAAAAGATATAAGTGAAGATCAATGAGTAGTTAAATAATTATGTAACTATGTGAAGACTCTCTCTCATTTAAGAATTTCATATCTTGGTATCTTATTCAAACATCAAGCAAAACAAAGTAAAATGACATTGCAAGGATAGCACAACTCATGTGAAGAAGCAAAAACTTTGGCTTAACCGATACTAACCGATAGTTGTTGAAGAAGAAAGGTGGGATGCCTAACGGGGCATCCCCAAGCTTAGATGCTTGAGACTTCTTGAAATATTATCCTGCGATGCCTTGGGCATCCCCGAGCTTGAGCTTTTTTGTCTCCTTAATTCCTTTGATATCTCGGTTTCCTAAATCTCGAAAGCTTCATCCACACCAAACTCAACAAGAACTTGTGAGATAAGTTAGTATAAACCAATGCAAAAACCCTATCATTTTCTACTGTAACAAATCACTAAAATTATTATTCAACATTTCATACTAAATGCCTCTGCATATTTAATACTCCTATCCTCAAATAGAATCATTAAACAAGCAAACATATGCAAACAATGCAACCATAACAGCAATCTGCCAAAACAGTATAGTCTGTAAAGAATGCAAGAGTATCAATACTTCCCTAACTCCAAAAATTATGATAAAAATACCACACTGTAGAATATTTATCAGACCTTAATATGCAAAAAGTTTCAACATTATACCATTCTCTGACTTTTCTACGGAATTTTTGCAACAGCGGTAAATTTTCTGTTTTCAAACAGCAACATGTATACTAGCAAAATAAGCATGGTAAAGGCTATCCTTGACATTTTTATTGAAAATATAGATGAAAAACATTATTCTAAATAACAGCAAGAAAATACTAACAAAAGAAAATGATGAGGGTGGAGGGCGCGTCCACGGGGGTGGGCGCGCCCCCGTGCCTCGCGGCCTCCTCGAAGCTTCCCTGACTTGCACTCCAAGTCCCCTCGATTGCTTCCATTCCAAAAATAATGCTCCGGAAGGTTTCATTCCGTTTGGACTCCGTTTGATATTCCTTTTCTTCGAAACACTGAAATAGGCAAGAAAACAGCAATATGGGTTGGGCCTCCGGTTAATAGGTTAGTCCCAAAAATAATATAAAAGTGTATAATAAAGCCCATAAACATCCAAAACAGATAATATAAAAGCATGAATTCTTCATAAATTATAGATACATTGGAGACGTATCAAGGCTCTATCATGTATGCAATGTAGTGCACAAGACCGGAGGTCAGCCTTGCCATAAGTATGGCCGGAAGGTTTCAAACTAATCCAGGAGTGGATCACTGGACAACGGTGAAGAATATCCCGAAGTACCTGAAAAGGACTAAGGAAATGTTTCTCGTTTATGGAGGTGATCAAGAGCTCGTCGTAAAGGGTTATGTATGCAAGCTTTGACACTGATCCGGATGACTCTAAGTCTCAAACCGGATACATATATATTCTAAATGGGGGAGCGGTATGTTGGTGCAGTTCCAAGCAAAGCGTGGTAGCTGATTCTACATACAAAGCGGAGTACATAGCTGCCTCGGAGGTAGCAAAGGATGGTGTCTAGATGAAGCAGTTCATGACAGATCTTGGAGTTGTGCCCAGTACACTGGACCCGATGACTCTATTCTGCGACAACATTGGTGCCATTGCTCTGGCCAAGGAACCAAGGTTTCAGAAGAGGACCAGACACATAAAGCGACGCTTCCATTCCATCCACGATTACATCAAGGAGGAAGACATAAACATTTGCAAAGTGCATACGGACCTGAATGTTGCAGATCCATTGACTAAACCTCTTCCTGTTGGGGAACGTAGTAATTTCAAAAAATTTCATACGCACACGGAAGAATGGTGATGCATAGCAACGAGAGGGGAGAGTGTTGTCCACGTACCCTCGTAGACCGAAAGCGGAAGCGTTAGCACAACGCGGTTGATGTAGTCGTACGTCTTCACGGCCCGACCGATCAAGCACCGAAACTACGGCACCTCCGAGTTCTAGCACACGTTCAGCTCAATGATGTCCCTCGAACTCCGATCCAGCCGAGTGTCAAGGGAGAGTTCCGTCAGCACGTCGCGTGGTGATGATCTTGATGTTCTACCGTCGCAGGGCTTCGCCTAAGCACCGCTACAATATTATCGAGGACTATGGTGGAGGGGGGCACCGCACACGGCTAAGAGATCCAAGGGATCAACTGTTGTGTCTTTGGTGCTAGCGCTGCCCCTCTATTTGTATGTTGAACCCCGGGGTCGAAACTTGGAGCAAAAGCCTCCTCAAAGTCGGTTTTGTCCGAAAGGAAAGAGTCCCACTCGGACTCCAGGACCAAACGCCACAATCCTTGGCGTCTGGCCCAGACGCCATGGGCCTCGGCGTCTGGCCCAGGGCCAGACGCCAGGTTCTCCGTTGTTTGGCCCCCTGGCCTCTGCAAAACTCCTTTTGCACCGACCTAAAGCCTCGTGGGCTTGACCCCTTGGCCTAACCATATCATCCAATATATGAATATTTATGTCTCGACCATTTCGAGACTCCTCGTCATGTCCCCGATCTCATCCCGGACTCCGAACTCCTTCGGTACATCAAAACATATAAACTCATAATATATATAACTGTCATCGAAACCTTAAGCGTGCGGACCCTACGGGTTCGAGAACAATGTAGACATGACCGAAACATGTTTCAGGTCAATAACCAATAGCAGAACCTGGATGCTCATATTGGCTCCCACATATTCTACGCAGATCTTTATCGGTCAAACCGCATAACAACATACGTTGTTCCCTTTGTCATCGGTATGTTACTTGCCCGAGATTCGATCGTCGGTATCTCAATACCTGGTTCAATCTCGTTACAGGCAAGTCTCTTTACTCATTCCGTAATACATCATCCCGCAACTAACTCATTAGTTACAATGCTTGCAAGGCTTACAGTGATGTGCATTACTGAGTGGGCCTAGAGATACCTCTCCGACAATCGGAGTGACAAATCCTAATCTCGAAATACGCCAACCCAACAAGTACCTTTGGAGACACCTTTAGAGCACCTTTATAATCACTCAGTTACGTTGTGATGTTTGGTAGCACACAAAGTGTTCCTCCGGTAAATGGGAGTTGCATTATCTCATAGTCATAGGAACATGTATAAGTCATGAAGAAAGCAATAGCAATATACTAAACGATCGTGTGCTAAGCTAACACAATGGGCGATGTCAATCACGTCATTCTCCTAATGATGTGATCCCGTTAATCAAATGACAACTCATGTCTATGGCTAGGAAACATAACCATCTTTGATTCAACAAGCTAGTCAAGTAGAGGCATACTAGTGACACTATGTTTGTCTATGTATTCACATATGTATTATGTTTCCGGTTAATACAATTCTAGCATGAATAATAAACATTTATCATGAAATAAGGAAATA
>LR880972.1:5449423-5460700 GCA_904067115.1 Aegilops sharonensis | reverse complement strand
CACCTTGTAACACAGGCAAGAACTCTTTCTTTGACTGTTCCATTTTGAACTACTTCAAAATCTTGTCAAGGTATGTACTCATTGAAAAATCTTATCAAGCGTCTTGATCTATCTCTATAGATCTTGATGCTCAATGTGTAAGCAGCTTCATCGAGGTCTTTCTTTGAACAACTCCTTTCAAACACTTCTTTATGCTTTCCAGAAAATTCTACATCATTTCCGATCAACAATATGTCATTCACATATACTTATCAGAAAGGCTGTAGTGCTCTCACTCACTTTCTTGTAAATACAGGCCTTTCCAAAAGTCTGTATAAAACCACATGCTTTGATCAACTCATCAACGCGTATATTCCAACTCCGAGATGCTTGCACCAGTCCATTGATGGATCGCTGGAGCTTGCACATTTTGTTAGCACCTTTAGGATTAACAAAACCTTCTGGTTGCATCATATATAACTCTTCTTTAAAAAATTCATTAAGGAATGCAGTTTTGACATCCATTTGCCAGATTTCATAAAATGTGGCAATTGCTAACATGATTCGGACAGACTTTAAGCATCGATACGAGTGAGAAAATCTCATTGTATTCAACACCTTCATCTTGTCGAAAAACCTTTTTGCGACAAATCGAGCTTTGTAGATAGTAACACTACTATCAGTGTCTGTCTTCCTCTTGAAGATCCATTTATTTAACATGGCTTGCTGATCATCGAGCAAGTCAATCAAAGTTCATACTTTGTTCTCATACATGGATCATATCTCAGATTTTATGGCCTCAAGCCATTTCACGTAATCTGGGCTCATCATCGCTTCCTCATAGTTCGTAGTTTCATCATGGTCTAGTAACATGACTTCCAGAACATGATTACTGTACCACTCTGGTGCGGATATTACTCTGGAAGACCTACGAGGTTCTGTAGTAACTTGTTCTGAAGTTTCATGATCATCATCATTAGCTTCCTCACTAATTGGTGTAGGAATCACTGGAACTGATTTCAGTGATGAACTATTTTCCAATTTAGGAGAAGGTACTTTTACCTTACCAAGTTCTACTTTCTCCCACTCACTTCTTTCGAGAGAAACTCCTTCTCTAGAAAGGATCCATCTTAGCAACAAATATCTTGCTTTCGGATCTGTGATAGAAGGTGTACCCAGTAGTTTCCTTTGGGTATTCTATGAAGATGCACTTCTCCGATTTGGGTTCGAGCTTATCAGGTTGAAACTTTTCCACATAAGCATCGCAGTCCCAAACTTTAAGAAACGACAACTTTGGTTTCTTGCCAAACCACAGTTCATAAGGCGTCGCCTCAACGGATTTTGATGTTGCCCTCTTTAACGTGAATGCAGTTGTCTCTAATGCATAACCCCAAAACGATAGTGGTAAACTGATAAGAGAGATCATAGATTGCACAATATCCAATAAAAGTGCGGTTACGACGTTTGGACACACCATAACGCTATAGTGTTCCAGGTGGTGTGAACTGTGAAACTATTCCACATTGTTTTATATGAAGGCCAAACTAGTAACTAATATTCTTCTCCACGATCAGATCGTAGAAACTTTATTTTCTTCTTACGATGATTCTTCACTTCACTCTGAATTTCTTTGAACATTTCAAATGTTTCAAACTTGTGTTTCATTAAGTAGATATACCCATATCTGCTCAAATCATCTATGAAGGTTAGAAAATAACGATACTTGTCACGAGCGTCAACACTTATTGGATCGCATCGGTATGTATTATTTTCAATCAGTCAGTAGCTCGTTCCATTGTTCCGGAGAACGGATTTTCAGTCATCTTGCCCAAAAGGCACGGTTCGCAAGCATCAAATGATTCATAATCAAGTGATTCCAAAATCCCATCAGCATGGAGTTTCTTCACACGCTTTACACCGATATGACCCGAACGGCAGTGCCACAAATAAGTTGCACTATCATTATCAACTTTGCATCTTTTGGCATCAATATTATGATTATGTGTATCACTATGATCGAGATCCAATAAACTATTTTCATTGTGTGTATGACCATCGAAGGTTTTATTCATGTAAACAGAACAACAATTATTCTCTGACTTTAAATGAATAACCGTATTGCAATAAACATGATCAAATCATATTCATGCTCAACGCAAACGCCAAATAACATTTATTTAAGTTTAACACTAATCCTGAAAGTATAGGGAGTGTGCGATGATGATCATATCAATCTTGGAACCACTTCCAACACACATCATCACTTCACCCTCAACTAGTTTCTGTTTATTCTGTAACTCCTGTTTCGAGTTACTAATCTTAGCAACCAAATAAGTATCAAATACTCAGGAGCTACTATAAACACTAGTAAGGTACACATCAATAACCTGTAAATCAAATATACCCTTGTTCACTTTGCCATCCTTCTTATCCACCAAATATTCAGGGCATTTCCGCTTCCAGTGACCATTTCCTTTGCAGTAGAAGCACTTAGTTTCAAGCTTTGGTCCAGCTTTGGGCTTCTTCACTGGAGTGACAACTTGCTTGCCATTATGCTTGAAGTTCCCTTTCTTTCCCTTCGCCCTTTTCTTGAAACTAATGATCTTGTCAATCATCAATACTTGATGCTCTTTTCTTGATTTCTACCTTCGTCGATTTCAGCATCACGAAGAGCTCGGGAATCATTTTCATCATCCCTTGCATTATAGTTCATCACCAAGTTCCGGTAACTTGGTGATGGTGACTAGAGAACTCTGCCAATCACTATCTTATCTGGAAGATTAACTCCCACTTGATTCAAGCGATTGTTAGTACTTAGACAATCTAAGCACTTGCTCACTAGTTGAGCAATTCTCCTCCATCTTTTAGGCGAAGTATTTGTCAAAGGTCTCATACCTCTTGACACGGGCATGAGTCTGAAATACCAATTTCATCTCTTGAAACATCTTATATGTTTCATGACGTTTCAAAAACGTTTTTGTAGTCCCGGTTCTAAGCCATAAAGCATGGTGCACAAAACTATCAAGTAGTCATGATATTGAGCTAGCCAAACGTTCATAACGTCTGCATCTGCTCCTGCAATAGGTTTGTCACCTAGCGGTGCATCAAGGACATAATTTTTCTATGCAGCAACAAGGATAATCCTCAGACCACGGATCGAATCCGCATCATTGCTACTAACATCTTTCAACATAGTTTTTCTCTAGGAACATATCAAAATAAACATATGAAAGCAACAACGCGAGTTATTGATCTACAACATAATTTCCAAAATACTACCAGGACTAAGTTCATGATAAATTAAAGCTCAGTTAATCATATTACTTAAGAACTCCCACTTTGATAGACATCCCTCTAATCTTCTAAGTGATCACGTGATCCAAATCAACTAAATCATGTCTGATCATCACGTGAGATGGAGTAGTTTCAATGGCGAACATCACTATGTTGATCATATCTATTATATGAATCACGCTCGACCTTTCGGTCTCCGTGTTCCGAGGCCATATCTGTTATATGCTAGGCTCGTCAAGATTAACCTGAGTATTCTGCGTGTGCGACAGTTTTGCACCCGTTGTATTTGAACGTAGAGCCTATCACACCCGATCATCACGTGGTGTCTCAACACAAAGAACTTTTGCAGCGGTGCATACTCAGGGAGAACACTTTTACTATGATAATTTAGTGTGGGATCATCTTATAATGCTACCGTCAATCAAAGCAAGATAAGATGCATAAAAGATAAACATCACATGCAATCAATATAAGTGATATGATATGGCCATCATCATCTTGTGCTTGTGATCTCCATCTTCGAAGCGCCGTCATGATCACCATTGTCACCGGCGCGACACCTTGATCTCCATCGTAGCATCGTTGTCGTCTCGCCAATCTTATGCTTCTACGACTATCGCTACCGCTTAGTGATACAGTAAAGCATTACAGGGTGATTGTATTGCATACAATAAAGCGACAACCATATGGCTCCTGCCAATTGCCGATAACTTGGTTACAAAACATGATCATCTCATACAATAAAATTTAGCATCATGCCTTGACCATATCACATCACAACATGCCCTCCAGAAACAAGTTAGACGTCCTCTACTTCGTTGTTGCAAATTTTACGTGGCTGCTACGGGCTGAGCAAGAACCGTTTTTACCTACGCATCAAAACCACAATGATAGTTTGTCAAGTTGGTGTTGTTTTAACCTTCGCAAGGACCGGGCGTAGCCACACTCGGTTCAACTAAAGTGAGAGAGACAGACACCCGTCGGTCACCTTTAAGCAACTAGTGCTCGTGGTGGTGAAACCAGTCTCGCGTAAGCGTACGCGTAATGTCGGTCCGGGCCGCTTCATCTCACAATACCGCTGAACGAAAGTATGACATGCTGGTAAACAGTATGACTTATATCACCCACAACTCACTTGTGTTCTACTCGTGCATACAACATCTACGCATAAAACCTGGCTCGGATACCACTGTTGGAGAACGTAGTAATTTCAAAAAAAATCGTACGCACACGCAAGATCATGGTGATGCATAGCAACGAGAGGGGAGACTGTTGTCCACGTACCCTCGTAGACCGAAAGCGGAAGCGTTAGCACAACACGGTTGATGTAGTCATACGTCTTCACGGCCCGACCGATCAAGCACCGAAACTACGGCACCTCCGAGTTCTAGCACACGTTCAGCTCGATGACGTCCCTCGAACTCCGTTCCGGCCGAGTGTCGAGGGAGAGTTCCGTCAGCACGACGGCGTGGTGACGATCTTGATGTTCTACCGTCGCAGGGCTTCGCCTAAGCATCCTTACAATATTATCAAGGAGGACTATGGTGGAGGGGGCCATCGCACACGGCTAAGAGATCCAAGGGATCAATTGTTGTGTCTTTGGTGCTAGCCCTGCCCCTCTATTTATATGTTGAGCCCCGGGGTCGAAACTTGGAGCAAAAGCCTCCTGAAAGTCGGTTTTGCCCGAAAGGCATGAGTCCCACTCGGACTCCAGGACCAAACGCCAAAATCCTTGGCGTCTGGCCCAGATGCCATGGGCCTTGGCGTCTGGTCCAGGGCCAGACGCCAGGGTCTCCGGCGTTTGGCCCCCTGGCCTCCGCAAAACTCCTTTTGCACCAACCTAAAGCTTCGTGGGCTTGACCCCTTGGCCTAACCATATCATCCAATATATGAATCGTTATGTCTCGACCATTTCAAGACTACTCGTCATGTCCCCGATCTCATCCGGGACTCCGAACTCCTTCTATAAATCCAAACATATAAACTCATAATATATATAACTGTCATTGAAACCTTAAGCGTTTGGACCCTACGGGTTCGAGAACAATGTAGACATGACTGAGACATGTTTCCGGTCAATAACCAATAGCTGAACCTGGATGCTCATATCGGCTCCCACATATTCTACGACGATCTTTATCGGCCAAACCGCATAACACCATACGTTGTTCCCTTTGTCATCGGTATGTTACTTGCCCGAGATTCGATCGTCGGTATCTCAATACCTAGTTCAATCTCATTACAGGCAAGTCTCTTTACTCGTTCCGTAATACATCATCTGCAACTAACTCATTAGTTACAATGCTTGCAAGGCTTATAGTGATGTGCATTACTGAGTGGGTCTAGAGATACCTATCCGACAATCGGAGTGACAAATCCTAATCTTGAAATACGCCAACCTAACAAGTACCTTTGGAGACACCTGTAGAGCACCTTTATAATCACCTAGTTACGTTGTGACGCTTGGTAGCACACAAAGTGTTCCTCCGGTAAACGGGAGTTGCATAATCTCATAGTCATAGGAACATGTATAAGTCATTAAGAAAGCAATAGCAATATACTAAACGATCGTGTGCTAAGCTAACGCAATGGGTCATGTCAATCACATCATTCTCATAATGATGTGATCCCGTTAATCAAATGACAACTCATGTCTATGGCTAGGAAACGTAACCATGTTTGATTCAACAAGCTAGTCAAGTAGAGGCATACTAGTGACACTATGTTTGTCTATGTATTCACACGTGTATTATGTTTCCTGTTAATACAATTCTAGCATGAATAATAAACATTTATCATGAAATAAGGAAATAAATAATAACTTTATTATTGCCTCTAGGTCATATTTCCTTCACTTCCATGGGCAAAGAACGATCAACTCCAGAACTGTATGGGTGTTAGATTCATTACCATGTAATGCTAGATTATTGACTCTAGTGCAAGTGGGAGACTATTGGAAATAAGCCCTAGAGGCAATTATAAAGTGGTTATTCTTACATTTCCCTTGTTCATGATAATCGTTTATTATCCATGCTATAATTGTACTAGTCATCAACCCGTGCATCAGCACGGGCTAGAGATTTGTCTATCTTAAAGTTATTATGCAATTTCATATAATTCTTAACATGCATTTTGTAAACACAATCGATGATATGTACAAATAAACAATATAAAGTATTATGGTAGAATGTACTGCACATGTTAAGTTTTATACTCAAATATTTATTATATTAGTCTGGAACTGATACGAAGTGTGTCAGGCCCTATATATTTGAAATGATGTCCAATTTGGACCCAAACATTACAAATATGTAGATGTATATTTCAGTATCGTGATAACTTTTAGATTGAAAATCTGAAATAGAAGATTCTCTTGCAATGAAATTGCCAACTACAATGGAATCTTGACAAATAATACCAACATTCTTGGACACATGTTGTGTGCATGGAAATCCTAATATATTTCTATTGATCGAACCTTTCTTTCCAAGTCCACCTTTAGATCAGTATCAATATTAGGCACGTTTCTGTGACATAGTATTATAATGGTACTCAGCCATTTCCTTGAATTTCCCCTTTTTCTTTTCACATAAACTTAAATTGTCAGAAGTGGTGATT
Organism: Aegilops sharonensis; assembly: GCA_904067115.1. NCBI lineage: Eukaryota > Viridiplantae > Streptophyta > Magnoliopsida > Poales > Poaceae > Aegilops > Aegilops sharonensis. The sequence continues at coordinate 5,453,809 of LR880972.1, read as the reverse complement.
AGTGTTTTGAAATATTATTCTACAGACTATTGTTTGCTGGATATGTTTTACATTTGGTGGTACATTACTTTGCGTAAGCATGTCTCAGTGAGTCTCAGTCGGTGTACATTTGTACCGTCACTACAATGCTATTTTTCTCCTCTACATAATCTGCATCCTTCTTAGTGCATTGGACAGTAGTCCTTCTTTAACTTTATTATTATGTACAATCTTATACTTCATTCAGAATTTATCTATCATGTATCAAACTAAATCGTGGAGTATATCATAATAGTGAAAAAATTGTTTTACCTAGTAAGAGTGAAATTCTAATGGATGTGGTTGCGGAATATCCCAATTTACAATACCTACAAAAGTTACAGGTTATGTTAAAAAATGATTTACCTCACTGTGACAATTTATATATATTTTCTTAGTTACATTACAATTCGGTGATTTCACATATAAATTAATCTATAGTCTAGGTCTATGTTTCGTAAGGTAGGATTGAATTTATTTTTCAATCAAAAATTGAGTATTTTTTGTGAGGGGCGAGTCTCTCTTTCTATAAAGTCATCCTTGGGAAGTATTTATTTGTATGTGTCCTTTTTCATTTTTGAAGGGAGCGGGAACGTATTCTTTTGTATGTGGTAATAACTGGGACGTGGACACCTTGTCTTTTTTGGATTAGACTCATTTCTAACGTGGGGCTCTTTTTTAATTGTAAATGTAGGTGTTGAGGAATCTCTGTTCTATTTTTTTCCCATCCCAATAGATGGTAGGTGGATTTTGTGTAGGTTGAAAGTTTAACGTGGTTGTTGAGGACTCTTCCATACGTGTTGTTTTTTTTTCTTTTTTGCGACTAATGTACGTGTTGGTTTAATCTGTTTTATGTACTTGCTGGCTCTTCTATTTAAAATATTATAAGGTTTTCGAATAGATCCTGACAATTAAATCATTGTACGTATTTTTTCATCACAAAGGGAGAAGGCACGTGTACATGGATTTTGTATAAGTTGAAACTGAATCGTGGGTATTTTTTTATAGGGAAACGTAGGTACCGAGGATTCATTGGTGTAGGTAATTTTTTTTCCACCACAAAGGAAGATACATGTACGTGATGGCTTAATCCTTTTGATGCACATGCTATTTTTTTTTAATTTTGTACGGTCTTCAAATATATCTTGACCATCAATTTTTAAATCTAATGGCTATATTAATCTTGCTGATGTGGATTAACGTGAAGACTCGTATGATGCCTCCAATTAGTAAATATAAGATTGACCGGAAACTCAAATACATGTGTGGATACATAGACAACAACATGTCCCTGGTAAGCCTCTACAAGACTAGCTCGTTGATCAACGATGGCTATGGTTTCCTAGCCATGGACATGAGTTGTCATTTGATAACGGGATCACATCATTAGGAGAATGATTTGTTGAACAAGACCCAAACTATGAACGTAGCATATGATTGTATCAAGTTTATCGGTATTGTTTTTCTGCATGTCAAGTATATGTTCCTATAACCATGAGATCGTGCAACTCACTGACACTGGAGGAGTGCCTTGTGTGTACCAAACGTCGCAACATAACTGAGTGACTATAAAGGTGCTCTACAGGTATCTTCGACGGTGTCTGCTGAGTTGGCATGGATCAAGTCTGGGATTTGTCACTCCATATGACGGAGGGGTATCTTAGGGCCCACTCGGTGATACAACATCTCAATAAGCTTGCAAGCAATGTAATCAATGAGTTAGTTACGGTATCTTGTATTACAGAACGAGTAAAGAGACTTGCCGATAACGAGATTAAACTAGATATTGAGATACCAATGATCGAATCTCGGGCAAGTAATATACCATAAACAAAGGGAAGTGCATATGGGATTAGCTGAATCCTTGACATCGAGGTTTGACCAATAAGATGTTCATAGAATATGCAGGAACCAATATGGGCATCCAGGCCCCGCTATTGGTTTTTGACCGTAGAGGTGTCTTAGTGATGTCTAANTAAGCTTGCAAGCAATGTAATCAATGAGTTAGTTACGGTATCTTGTATTACAGAACGAGTAAAGAGACTTGCCGATAACGAGATTAAACTAGATATTGAGATACCAATGATCGAATCTCGGGCAAGTAATATACCATAAACAAAGGGAAGTGCATATGGGATTAGCTGAATCCTTGACATCGAGGTTTGACCAATAAGATGTTCATAGAATATGCAGGAACCAATATGGGCATCCAGGCCCCGCTATTGGTTTTTGACCGTAGAGGTGTCTTAGTGATGTCTAAATAGTTCTCGAACCCGCAGGGTCTACACACTTAATGTTTGGTGATGGTATAAGTATAGTTGATTCATTATGTTGGTTACCGAAGGTTGTTCGGCGTCCCGGATGAGATCCCGGATGTGACGAGGAACTCCGTAATGGTCCGAAGGTGAAGATTGATATATTGGACGAAGGGAATTTGAGTCCAGAATTGTTCCGGGGGTACCGGGTGATGACCAGCATCACCGAAAGGGGTTTCGGGGGGGGGGGGGGGGTCCCGGCAAGTGTTGGGGGGGGGGCATGGGCCAAGGGGGGGGGGAAAATCCCACTCAGGGACCGAGCGCCCCCCCCATCCCATCTCACATAACCATGAGGGTTGGGCGGCAAGTCACACTAGGGGAGATCCCATATGTCCTGGCCGCCCCCCCCCTAAGGGAAACCCTAGGTGTGCCGCCCCCTCCTCCCTTTCCCTATATATAGAGAGGTAGAGAGAGGGCAGACGCACCCCAGAGCACATCTCCACGCCACGGCGCTGCCTCTCCTCTCCCTCGCATCCCTCTTCCTCTCTGTAGTGCTTAGCGAGAAACTCTGCTATGATTCCACCACTACCACCGCCACCACGCCATCGTGCTGCCGGAGGACTCGAGCTACTACATCACCATTGCTCGCTGGATCGTGGAGGTGAAAGCCTCATCAAGCCATACGTGTGTTGAACGCGGAGGTGCCGTCCGTTCGACACTTGGATCGGAGTTCGCGGGGCAGATCGTGATTGGATCGCGAAGACGTTCGACTACATTAACCGCATTCTTAACGCTTCCGCTTAGCAATCTACAAGGTTATGTAGATGCAATATCTCCTCTCGTAGATGTTCATCTCCTAGATTGATCTTGGTGAGCGTAGTAAATTTTTTGTTTCCCATTCAATGTTCCCCAACAGTTCTTCATAGAGAGAGTCTCCTATGTTGTCACTTTCATATACTAGTGGGAATTTTTCATTATAGAACTTGGCTTGTATATTCCGGTGATGGCTTCCTCAAATGCCCGAGGTCTTCATGAGCAAGCAAGTTGGATGCACACCCACTTAGTTTTCAGTTTGAGATTTCATACACTTATAGCTCTAGTGCATCCGTTGCATGGCAATCCCTAATCACCTGCATCGGTATCGATTGATGGGAATCTCCATAGCCCATCAATATGCCTAGTTGATGTGAGACTTTCTCCCTATTTTGTCTTCTGCACAACCACCGTATTCTATTGCACCTATACTGGTGTGTCCATGGCTCACGCTCATGTATTGCGTGAAAGTTGAAAAAGTTTGAGAATACTAAAGTATGAAGCAATTGCTTGGCTAAATCGGGGTTGTGCATGATTTAAATACTTTGTGTGGTGAAGATGGAGCATAGCCAGACGATATGATTTTGTAGGGATAACTTTATTTGGCCATGTTATTTTGAAAGGACATGATTGCTTTATTAGTATGCTTGAAGTATTATTGTCTTAATGTCAAATGATAGACTATTGCTTTGAATCATTTGTGTCTTAATATTCATGCCATTATTAGATTATATGATCAAGATTATGCTAGGTAGCATTCCACATCAATTTTTTTATTTACCTACTCAAGGACGAGCAGGAATTAAGCTTGGGGACGCTGATACGTCTCCGTCGTATGTATATTTTTTGATTGTTCCATGCCAATATTCTACAACTTCTACATACTTTTGGCAACTTTTTATACTATTTTGGGACTAACATATTGGTCCAGTGCCCAGTGCCAGTTCCTATTTGTTGCATGTTTTTTGTTTCGCAGAAAATCCATATCAAACTTAGTCCAAACGCGATAAAAACTTATGGTGATTTTTTGGAATATATGTGATTTTGGTGAAAAAGAATCAACGCGAACGATGCCCAAGGAGTCCACGAGACAGGGGGGTGCGCCCATGACCCTCATTGCTACTCCGTAAGGCAGTTGGGGCCATTCTTTCACCGCAACAAAGCTAATATCTGGATTGAAATATTGTTAAAGTTTCAGCCTAATCGGAGTTACAGATCTCCGGGAATTTAAGAAATGGTAAAAAAGCCAGCATCGGGGATCGCAGAAACAGAAGGAAAGAGAGAGAGAGAGAGAGAGAGA
>LR880972.1:5406929-5448818 GCA_904067115.1 Aegilops sharonensis | reverse complement strand
CCATGGAGGCCATGGACCAGAGGGAAAACCCTTCTCCCATCTAGGAGGAAGGTCCAGTAAGAAGAAGAAGAAGGAGGGGGGCTCTCTCCCTCTCTCTCCCGGTGGAACTGGAACGCCGCCGGGGCCATCATCGTGACGGAGATCTACACCAACAACTTCGCCACTGTCATCACCAACTACCCCCCCCCTCTATGCAGCGGTGTAACATCTCTTCTCCCCGCTCTCATCTCTACTTGAACATGCTGCTCAACACTATATATTGTTTCCCAATGATGTATGGCTATCCTATGATGTTTGAGTAGATCCGTTTTGTCATATGGGTTGATTGATGATTGTGATTGGTTTGAGTTGCATGTTTTATTATTGGTGTTGTCCTATGCTGCTCTCCGTGTCGCGCAAGCGTGAGGGATCCCCACTGTAGGGTTTTAAATATGTTCATGATTTTCTTATCGTGGATGGCGTGAGTGACAGAAGAACATACCCGAGTAAGTAGGTTGTTTGCGTATGGGAATAAAGAGGACTTGATACTTTAATGCTATGGTTGGGTTTTACCTTAATGGTCTTTAGTAGTTACGGATGTTTGCTATAGTTCCAATCATAAGTGCATATGATCCAAGAAGAGAAAGTATGTTAGCTTATTCCTCTCCTTCATATAAAACTGCAATAGTGATTACCGGTCTAGTTATCGATAGCCTAGGGACAAATAACTTTCTCGTGACAAAAAGCTCTCTAATAAAACTAACATAGTTGTGTCTTTATCTAAACGGACCCTACTTTTTATTTACGTGCTCTTTATTATCTTGCAAACTTATCCTATCACACCTACGAAGTACTTCTAGTTTCATACTTGTTCTATGTGAAGCAAACCTTAAGTGCGCGTAGAGGTGTATCAGTGGTCAATAGAACTTGAAGGGAATACAAATCCTACCTTTAGCTCCTTGGGTTTCACACTCTTATTTATCGAGAAAGGCTACAACTGATCGCCTATACTTGTGGGTTATCATATACCTACCCAGATGGGATGATGTACGTGTTGCTCTGCTTGTTGATCAGTTCAACAAGAAGAGCAACACCTACACCAACTAGATTCGTATATGTGTAATATAATGTAATAATAAACCGTTGTAATCTTATATGTGTATTTAAACAACTATAAACAGGAGTCTCCATAAACATTGTGGTACTAAATTACATGTACCAAACCTAATGTGTGTGCCAGACAAAAAAATGCCCACCCAACTTTCCACGCCGCAGCAATCTTACTCACTCTAGCCCAATCAGGCCAGCGGGTGAAAGGGCTGGCCTTTCGGCCACGGTACGGCCCATCGGCGGGTCACACAGTGGGCACAGGAAGGAAAGAGGATTTGATTTGAGCTTGCGTGGTTGCACCGACGCAGCTGTTTTATGCCGGTCTGGAGCTCCTTCGACGGGCGAGGTGCGACTAAACAAGCTTCGTGCCCATCCCCCCACCACCCCCTCCGCCATGCAACGTTTTGGGGCCGGCGCACGCGCACAGTTATTGGGCCGGCTTGCGCGTTCTGTCCACCACATGCATGCGCAGCGTTACTGGGCCGGCCCACCATGTGCCAGTGGGCATGCCCAACGTACGCCCCCAAGCAAGATTGGAACGAATTCAGACACCAAACACACGTTGTGTCATGATTAGGCAGTGTTTTATGGATACCAAACCTTAGGAAATACGTACGGTGTTGAAATCTGATAAAAATTTGCATGCATGATGCTGTGCTGACTCGGGTGTGTGAAAAAGAGTTGGGGTCATTTGGCGGACTAGGGGAAAAACGCACTTCACACTTGCCCTCCTTCAGATCCGAACAGTGTTGGTTGCACAGCTGGTACAAGGTGGCATGCATGAAATGACACCCAATTTTGCCAGTCAGTGGGCATGCCCAAAGTAGGCCCCAGGTGAGATTGGAACGAACTCGGGCACCAAACACACGTCACGTCACTACCGGGCAGTGTTTTAGGGTATTTCCGCCGAGAAAACCCTAGGAAATGCGTACGAAGTCGAAATCAGATAAAAATTTCAACGGATGATGCCCGTTGTGATGCGGGTGTGTCAAAAAATTTGGGGTTATTTGGCGGAGTCTGGGAAAAAACGCACTTCACACTTGCCCTCCATTAGATCTGAGCAGTGTTGGTTGCACAGGTGGTACAAGATGGCATGCATGAAATGACACCCAATTTTGCCAGCCAGTGGTCATGTCCAACGTAGGCCCCCAGGCAAGATTGAAACAAATTCAGACACCAAACACACCTCGCATCACGACCGGGTAGTGTTTTAGGGTTTTATGACCAAGAACCCTATGAAATGCGTATGATGTTGAAATCTGATAAAAATTTGCAGGCATGATCCCTGTGGTGATGCGGGTGTTTGGAAAAAAAAAGTGGGGTCATTTGGCAGAGTCGGGGAAAAACGTACTTTGCACATGCCCTCCTTCAAATCCTAACAGTGTTGTTTATACATGTGGTACAAGGTGGCATGCATGAAATGACACCCAATTTTGCCAGCCAGTGGGCATACCCAACATAGGCCCCCAGGAAAGATTGGAACAAATTAGGACACCAAACACACGTCGCGTCACGACCAGGCAGTGTTTTAGGATTTTTTCGCCGAGAAAACCATAGGAAATAAGTACAGTGTCAGAATCTGATAAAAATTTGCACGCAAAATGCCGGTGGTGATATTACAGGTGAATAATCATATAGATGGTTTTTTTTCATTGTTAGAAAAAAATTGGACGTTATTAGTCATAAAAAAACTATAAGAATAAAATGATGGATTTTTTCCTTCGTTAAAAAACATGGGTGATTATTGCTCTCTTTTTGAATAATATGCAAGATCCTTATGAACGAGAAGGAGAAGACTCATATCGATCCTGCATATCCTTCAAATAGAGTCAAACAAACAAAGACGTTTGTTCACATTCAAAGAGAAAATTATATAAAGGAGTCAACAGAGAGCCCGCTGAGCGATGTGGTACTAAACTACATGCGACGGGATTTAAAACAAGCTTTGTGGTCCGTCAGGCGCATGTTGTACGGGACGGGCCCACGGAGCCCATGGTAACGTGATCACATGTACAACATCGTACGTGCCTACATGGGCATGGGAAATTACACCACCATTACCGCCCCACGGCCACCTAACCCTGCCACCTCCACGCATGCCCTCCCCCCATGCCACTATCGTACCACCGTCACCGTCGCAACTCCCATCGGTGGCAGCCTCGACATCAACGCGTGCGGCCTGGTTCTCCAACCGCACCTGGCTGCATCCGCAGACACGCCCGCACCCAGAACCCTAGGGCGGGCCGTCGGCGACCGCGGTGGTGTCGGTAGAGGGCAACTGCCACGACTCTCACCCACTGTCATTGACATAGCTGTTGGGGATATAACTATTAGGTATGACCCGCCCAGGAGGGGCCGGGTTATACCTATGGCGACTCAAGACATGAAGCCCAAGATGACACTTGAAGATGGTGGTTCAGTTAAGGGTCCAAAGCCCAAAGGCGACTTAAGGCCCGTAGAGATAAACCGCCATATGTATGTAACTTGTATTGTAAGGCAGAAATAGAGAGAGACCGAGCCGGACACTGTTTATGAGCCGTCCGGGACTCTTTGAGCCGCTGGGCGTCGACCTATGTATATAAAGGGACGACCCGGCGGCGGTTCAGGGCAAGTAAGATCAGATCGAGAACTAGGTCAAGCGGAATCGCTCCCTGGTAATCGATACATAAGCAATCCCACTCAAAACTGGATCATAGGATTTTACCTTCACCGTAAGGGGCCGAACCAGTATAAACCTCGTGTCCTTTGTCCTGATTAACCCCTTTAAGCTTCCTAGTTGCGATGGTTCCACGACTAAGTCCTTTCACTAGGACATCGGACGTGACAATTCCATGACAGTTGGCGCCCACCGTGGGGCCAGCGCCTAGTGGATTTGAGTTCTTGAAGGGCAGTTCCGAAGGGCTCAAAGAATATGCTATGGGCCGGATGACCAAGAGTCATCGCGACAAGCTCTACATCGACGACGCAGGCTGGGGTCCCGACGCCGGCTCAATTGAGTACGGGTACCGGGTCCCTTTCGGTGGAATCCACGTCTTCATCGGCAAGATCGGCGAGCCCTGAGCCGGACATCTGCACCGACATCGTCGAGACGGCTCAGCGTGTGAGACCTGCCCGGGCTCAGCCTACCATGAAGCATGCCTTCATGGGATGCATCCACGGAGGAGGTCTTTCGGAAGGATCTGTATCTGGCGGTGAGATGACCATCTACTCTGATGGTGAGGCGTCCACGGGTGGGTTCTTCATGGCTGGCACGCAACCCGTTCGGAACTCTACGGTTGCGGCAGCGACAACCTCCGGGTCAGCGGCAGCCGGGGCAGGACGCCCCGTAAGCCCGCCGGCTCAGGTGCTGGTGGATCTCATGGATAAGATGACAGCTCTGTTAACTGTTGTGGTCAACCCGGCGGACCAAGCTCAACATGATGCGGAGGTGGCGCAGTTAAAGCATGACATAGTGCAGGCTAAGGAAGACCTGGTGGCGGAAGACGTCAGGATGACTGCAGTGCGGACGGCTCTGGACGCTCAAGCTCAGCGGATTCAGTCGCAGGCTTTCCAGCTCACGATGGATCAAAATGCGTCAAACGAGGTCATGAGGAGAAGGTACCAGAAGACTCAGTCTCGTCTGCCTCCGGTTTATGATCCTCGAAACCTCTTCGGTACACCCGGCGCAGGGCCCAGTAACCCGCCGGAGGTAAACCGGGTTGCAACGCTCGGAGCTGGGACGCCGGCTCAGCCGCGTGTGACGGAACCCCCTCGTCGAAATACTATTCCACCTCACTATGTACCAACACCACCGGATCATTATCCTAACCCTCTGGAGAACATGATCTCTGCGGCAGCACGATTGGTGGCTCTCCCGATGGAGGGCGACTCTCCGGCGGTGGTTGAAACACGAAGGGTCAGAGAACTTCTTCAGATGGCTCTAGCGCAGCAGGACGCATATTCTTATAGTCGAGACAGGATTCACTCGACCCCTCGTCCAAGCCGGAGCCCGAGTTATAGCAGGCACATGGACTCAGCAGCCGTTTCTAGCAACACCTGGCGCCGTGACCAGCCGTGCGAGCATGACCCGGCACGTGATGGAGCTCTTAACTTGGTTGATCAGGACAAGATACGTGAACAGGCTGAGCGGGCGGCTCAGCAGGCGGCTAAGCGGGCGGCTTACCAGTCTTTCCCGGTTTATCCGACGACTTCTATTGAACCAGGCATGACCACTAGGACCGGAGGTATCCCTTGTTTGGTGCCGGCTTTGCATAACGAGCGTTTGCCCAAGGATTTCAAGGGTCCATGAAAGGTGCCTAATTATAAGGCCGACTTACAGCCTGGGGCATGGATTGAAAGCTATGCGATGGCCATGGAGCTACTGGAAGTCAGTGACGCTGCGGTGGCGAAGTACTTCACCATGATGTTGGATGGAACAGCCCGCACTTGGTTGAAGGGGCTGCCACCTAATTCCATCGGTTAATTGGCAGAGTTAAAGGCCCTGTTTATTCTAAACTTCAAAGATAAATGCAAGCAGCCCATGTCAATTGTGGATTTGACTAATTGCAAGAAAGAGGAGGGTGATTCCACGAACCATTGGGTACGCCGGTTCAAGTCCATAATACATTCGTCTGGTAAGATGGATGCCGGCTCTGCAGTCTTAATGTTGGAGAAAAATTGCCGTTTTACGCCCCTGGAAATGAAGCTGGGGCGGCTCAAGCGCGTTGTAATGACATGGGCCAGCTAATGGCGGCTCTAGTCAAATACGCCGACTCTGATAGTACCAAGGATCCCGAGTCTAACGATGAGAGGACAGGGAAGGGAAAAAAGAACGGCAATGCCAAGGGTCCTCAGCATAACCCGGCAAATCAAGGAGGCAATAATAAACGTAAGGCTGATGGTAGCTCAGAGTTTGTGGCTAACACCAATGCGCAGGGCAACAACAAACGACGTAAGGGGAGGCCGCCTCCTCGGTCCGGCAGGTCAAGTCCTACTCTTCAGCAGTTTCTAAATGAGACCTGTCCAAGGCACGGTACTCCGTAGAAACCAGCCACTCACCTTTGGAAGGACTGTACAATCATGAAGGCTTTCAAGAACTCTAACATGTTTGACAGCAATCATGGGCCGGGCAGCGGCTCACGTGGCGGTGGCTTCCTTGGACCGGGCGGCGGTTCAAATTCCAATTTTCAAGGCTCTCACGGTAATCAAGGTGGTTATAATCAACAATCTGGCCAGGGAGGTCAGCAGCAGCAGCAATCTGGACATTAGAGTAATCCGAAGCAGCTTAATAGTGGCCAGTATCATGTGTTTACCACTAGTTTGTGCAAATGGGACCAGAAGCTTCATAAGAGTGTTGTGAATGTTGTCAAGCCAGTAGTTCCTTGTTATTTGAGATGGTCTGAGAAGCCTATTCTATGGAGTAGGGAAGATCACCCTCCCCGGGTTGACAACCCTGGTCACTTGGCTTTGGTGGTGGCACCTAAGGTTGGTGGATATAAATTCACTAAGGTGCTCATGGATGGAGGCAGTAGCATCAATATCCTCTATTATGAGACTTTTCGTCGCATGGGGTTGACTCATAAAAATCTCAAGACTTCCAACACTGTTTTTCATGGAGTGGTCCCTGGTAAGTCGGCGTACCCGGTGGGTAAGCTTGAACTGGAAGTGGCCTTCTGAGATGAGCATGATTCTAGGGCTGAGAAGTTAACATTTGAGGTGGTCAAAATCAAGAGCCTGTATCACGCCGTGTTTGGATGGCCGGCTTATGCCAAGTTCATGGCACGACTGTGTTATGTTTATCTACAGCTCAAGCTGCCGGGTCATAAGGGCACCATCACAGTGCATGGGAGTCGGAAGATAGCCTTGGAATGTGAGGAAGGCGATGCTTCTTACGCTGAATCTGTTTGTGCAACAAAGGAGTTGAAGTACTACAAAGACAATGTTGACCCGGTGGACATGACGTCTTTGAAGAAGCCAACCACAGAACATGAGCCGGTGATGAAGTTTAAGTCGGCCGATGACACCAAGCTTGTTGACTTTGTTCCAGGCGATTCATCTAAGTAATTCAGTAGCAGTGCTAATTTGGATCCCAAATAGGAAAGCGCGCTCATCGAGTTCATCCGTGAGAACCGGGACATCTTTGCATGGAAACCTTCTGACATGCCCGGTGTATCGAGAGAACTCGCTGAGCACACTCTCAATATTGATCCAAAATTTAAGCCGGTCAAGCAGTTTCTTCGGTGGTTCAATGAGGAGAGGCGTAAGGCCATTGGTGAGGAAGTGGCCCGGTTCTTAGCGGCCGGGTTAATTGTTGAAGTTTTTCATCCAGAGTGGTTGGCTAACCCGGTGCCTGTGCTTAAGAAGAAATACACTTGGCGTATGTGTGTGGATTACACGGATTTAAACAAGGATTGTCCGGCAGATCCTTTCACTCTCCCGCATATTGATCAGATCATTGATGTTACGGCGGGTTGTGAGTGTTTGAGCTTCTTGGATGCTTATTCTGGTTATCATCAGATTAAGATGGCAGTTAAGGACCAGGATACTCCATTTGGAGCCTTCTGCTATGTGTCTATGCCTTTTGGGCTTAAGAGTGCCTAGGCGAGTTATCAGCAATGTGTGCAGAACTGTCTTCACAATCAGATTGGGCGCAATGTTCATTCTTATGTGGATTATATTGTGTTGAAGTCCGGAGAGAAGGAAACCTTGATAGATGATCTGAAGGAAACCTTTAATAATCTCCGGGTCTACAAGATGATGCTTAACCCTGCCAAGTGTGTTTTTGGTGTGCCAGCAGCCAAGCTTTGGGGCTTTCTGGTTTCTAACAGAGGCATTGAGTCCAACCCGGAGAAGATCAAGGCAATCACGTCTTTGGCTAAGCCGGCATGTATCAACGATGTTCAGAGTTTGGCGGGTCGTATTGCTGCTTTAAGCCGGTTCATACACTACTAGGGAAAACCTTATACGGAGAATCTTACCAGTAGCGATCTTCAAAATACGACGATACTGCTATTTAGCAGCAGCGCACTCCAGGAAAACGCGCTACTGAAACAAAAGTAGAAGTAGCGCATTCCCACAAAACCGCGCTACTGCTCTAATTGCCATGACCTGGCCATCCAGCTAGTTATAGCAGTAGCGCCCTATAGTGGACCGTGCTACTGCTACAGAAGTTAGCAGCAGCGCACTTCTTTGAAACTCGCTACTACTAAGTTCAGCCCACAAGTTTAGTCCCACCTTGTTCCGCGAACAGGGTGTTTACCACCTTAAATATGTTACTCCTCAAACTATCACAACCACTTGGTCTTCACTAAACTCTATGTGTAGAATTTGTGGCCGCAATATGAGTCTTCTCCAGTTCCTACCGGAGAGGACTCATATTGACAATTTAGATTGTACACAAAAAGATCATTGATGGCCAATGTATTTTTGCATTGAGAGACAACTTAACAGTAGCACTTTTAGTAGCAAAGCCCTACTGCTAGTCGAACTTAGTAGTAGCATTCATCCCAGCGCATCGCTACTGCTATTATCTTTAGCTGCAGCGCGTTTTGCTACCCGCGCTACTGCTAACCCTACCTTATCCCCATGCGCGCGGCCGACCCCTCTCGCTCACTCACACTCCCCCCCTCACTCTTTCCCTCGTCGATAACCGCCATCGTCCGTCGCCGCCGCCACCGTCGTCCGTCCGCCACCGAGGTACTCCCTCCTTCTGTCCCTCCTCCTCCCACCGCTCCCTCCTCCCTCCGCCTGCGGCCGCCCCTCCTCTCTCCTCCGCCGGCAGCCCCTCCCTCCTCCTCCTCCCATTGCCCCTCCCTCCTCCTCCTCCGGCCGGCCCCTCCCCCTCCTCCTCCGGCCGCCCCCTCCCCCTCCTCTCTCCTCCCACCCTCCCTTGTCTTTGTTCTTGCAAATCGTAGGTGTTTTGAACAAAATAGAAGTAAGAAAATTTAGGGTAGAACTACGGTAGTAGAATTTTTGGCAAGTGTTTAATAGAAAATAGTTTATTTATTAAGTGATTAATATAACTATTTTATTAATATTAGGTACTTAATAGAACTAGTTTATTTGGTAAGTGCTTAATAGAACTAGTTTATTTATATTAAGTGCTTTCATAGAACTAGTTTATTTAGTAAGTAGTTAATAAAACTAGTTTATTTAGTGTTAGGATTATATATAAGATATTTTCAAATGTTTTTTTTTTCATATTTTGAACCATTGAAATGCAATGACCATCGATAAGTGGCCTATGTTTTGCCGGAGTGTTGATTAATGTCTGTTATGGCAAATTTCAGGCGCTCGATATGTCATTTTTAGCAAAGGTCATGCCGGATTTTTTGGGTTTTGCCGTCGAGTTATAATATTTGAATTTTGAACACAGGAGATGTCTGATGACGATGGGATCCCGGAGTGCGGGTACCGCTACGATGACCGTGATGTGTGCGACAGGTTTCCTCACCTGCAAAATGATAGGTTTTTCACCGTGAAGCTGGAAGAGACCTTTGATGTTTGTACGGTATGCAACGACAAGCATTTCATCGTAATAAATATCATCACTTGTGCTTCTTTTGTTCAACGTGTAATTTATGGATTTTTTTTCAATTCGACTTGTACATCCCGTGCCATGCTAGACCATATGTATTGGAGAAGCTTGGTTTTGGTTTAGATGACTTTGAGAATGTGGAGACGAGGAGGGCTCACTTAAGAACTAAACATGGTTATGAGTTTCTGGTTAAGTTCTACAATGCGGTGGATGGCTCCCATTTCGGTTGCTCTAATTGGGAAGATCTCTGCAAGGCATATGGATTTGAGGAGGGAATGCGAATAAGATTTGATATTCGTCCCGAAGATTATGATGATGATGATAATATCGACATCCGGGTGGATGTGGATATGCCTCCAGTTTTACCTAGATGTGAGTTTGTCAAACTAATTTGTTAAGTTCAGTAATTTATGTTGTTAATTTAAAAATATTTGGTGTTCGTCCGTACTAAACTTATTTATTTATAATTGTCAGATTATTTCTTATCTTCAAGAAATACCCAGAAGGTAGTAGACATCACATACTACATCTATGATTCCAAGCTTAATTGTGATGAGAAAGGTTATCTTGTCTCATTCATAGAAGATGTTGAGGCCTTCAAAACCAGTCACTCTATCAGCCCAAATTATACTAGATACGTGCCACTAGTCCATAAATTGCTTGATGGTAACTTCATTGCCAAAAGCTTGGTAAAATTTTGTTAATGATGGTAACTTTATTGCATACATTATTCTTAGGTAAACTACATTGCTAACTATATATGTTATGAATTCGGTTTTGAATAGAGGCTCCCGAAGCAGGTTGTGCCTGACATGCTATGTACCGAAGGTGATACACATATGGTTAGCTTATGACCAACTCCTTCGGAGGTTTACCATACTACATACTCGATTTCTTCAAATGATGGAAGGCTCAAAATCAAAGAATAGAGCAAAGTGATGAATGTGCACACGCAAATAATTGGGGACAAAATGAATGTCCGCAAGCCACAAGTTGGAGATAGGTTTATGTCCATTTTCCATTATGGTGAAGGACCGGTTTATCTGTTTTATGGTATTTTAGCTAGGAGAGAGGAGTAGGTCCTAAGTATTAAGAACAATTAGTTAGTGTTGATTATATATGACTACAATGTCTTAGACTTGATGGTGATGCTGAGTAGGAGTAGTGATTATGAGTACTATGATGATGATGAGGAGGAGTTGTTATTATAACTAGTGACGAAGTTGTTATATGATGTGTCATCATGGACGAAAATGATGATTATGAGGACTTATATGGCATTGATATATTATGATGATAAGTTGTTAATGATATTATGATGATGATGATAAGTTATTATGTCATTGGGTGAAAGAACCGCGGATTAGTTTCAAATGGATGGATCCAAAGTGACCATTGGTTACTTTGGATTCATGCACTTGAAACTAATCCAAAGTTCTTTCACCTAGTGATTTAATAACTCATTATGATGTTAAAACAATCTCTAAATTGCTATTGTATGAAAAATTGTATACAGGTGTATGAATACGACCTAAAATAAAAAATAAATAGAACAAGGAATAATAGTAGTAGCGATTATTATCGAAAGCGCTACTAGTTATAAGCAGTAGCGCTTGCCTGGGAAAGCGCTACTACTAAGTAGATATAGCAGTAGCGCGTGCCAGCAGGCGCTAGTGCTAAGCTTTAGTTGTAGCGCCTTATCAGTAGAGTGCTTTTCCGCGCTACTGATAGGCCAAAAACCAGCGCTACTGCTAAGCTTTTCCCTAGTAGTGATAAGCTGGTTAGGTGAGAAGGCCATATAACTGTATCAGATGAAGAAGAAGACAGACGATTTCATCTAGAGTGATGCTGCTAATGCTGCCTTTGAAGATTTGAAGAGACAGCTAGCTGAGTTGTCGGTCCTTGCTGCTCCCATTGATAAGGAGCCCTTATTGTTATATGTGGCTGCTAACATACATGCTGACAGTGTGGCCATTGTGGTGGAGCGCAAGGAGGCTGGCAACGAACATCCGATTCAATGGACGGTTTACTACATCAGTGAGGTACTTATTGAGTCCAAGCAAAGGTATCCACATTGGCAGAAGCTCGTTTATGGGGTATTCATGGAAAATTGGAAGCTTAAGCAATATTTCCTGGGTCATCCCATCACTGTGGTCAGTTCTTCTCCTTTAGGAGATATCATTCAAAACAGAGAAGCTACAGGAAGAGTCGCCAAGTGGGCCATTGAACTTGGGCCTCATGGTTTAAAGTATGTGCCACGCATTGCTATCAAGTCTCAAGCACTGGTGGACTTCATCAACGATTGGACAGAGCTGCAGATGCTTGAAGAGAAGCCGGGCAACAAATATTGGACTATTCACTTTGATGGATCTAGGCAATTGAAGGGCTCGAGGGCTTGAGTTGTTTTAGCTTCCCTTCGAGGTGAAAAAATTTGTTATGTGATATGGTTGATGTTTCCCTGTACTAACAATGCAGCTGAGTATGAGGCCTTGCTCCATGGTCTTCGGATGGCTAAGGAGATGAGCTTAGGCCGAGTAAGGTGCTTTGGCGACTAAGATTTGGTGGCTCAACAAGTATCAGACAAGTGGGATTCCAAGGATCTTCTCATGGCGGCTTATCGCCGTGAGGTTGATGCCATTGCTGGACACTTCAAGGTTTACCAAGTGGAGCACATTGATCACAGAAAGAATGAGGCGGCTGATGCTTTAAGAAGGCTGGGGTCTCAACGTAAACTGGTGCCGCCTAATACTTTCATGGATATTCTGCATAACCCTTATATCAATTTGCCTAAAGAGGAAGACTTGGTTGTTCCTGACCCGAAAGCACAATTGGTGGCGGCTCTTCACGTCATCCTAGATTGGACAGTGCCATACTTGGCTTACATGACCCGGGGCGAGTTGCCTGAGGATGAAACCCTGGCCTGGCAGAAAACCCGGGCGAGTTACATCATCACAGTGTCACTTGGGCATTTCAGTGTTGTGTTTTGAGGAAGGTCAAGAAATTCTTCGTGATATTCATGAAGGAGATTGTGGCCATCATGCCGGTTCAAAGTCCCTTGTGGCCAAGGCTTTTCATCATGGATTTTATTGGCTGACGGCTCACGCTGATGCGGAGGATCTGGTCAGTAAATGTGATGGTTGTCAGAAGTTCTCGAGACGTGCTCACGTGCCGGCTCAAGAGTTGAGGATGATTCCAATTACTTGGCCATTTGCAGTATGGGGGCTCGACATGGTTGGGCCTTTTAAAAGGTCCAAAGATAAAAATACCCACCTCTTGGTGGCGGTTGACAAATTCACAAAGTGGGTTGAGGCAGAGCCAATTAGTAAGTGTGATGCAGCCTCGACGGTTCAATTAATGAAAAAGGTTATCTTTCGTTTTGGCTTTCCACACAACATTACAACTGACAATGGTACTAATATGTCCAAAGGCGCCATGGAGGAGTTTTGTCAACATGAGCATATTCGGTTTATGTTTCATCAGTAGCTCACCCCCAATCCAATGGTCAAGCTGAAAGAGCCAATCTGGAAATCTTGAAAGGCATCAAGCCCCGGCTTTTGGTTCCTTTGCAACGAATGTCGGGTTGTTGGGTCGAGGAGTTACCCTCTGTGATATGGAGCATCAATACCACTCCCAACAGGTCTATGGGTTATACGCCTTTCTTCATGGTTTATGGAACCGAGGCGGTTCTCCTAGTGACATTCGTCATGACTCGCCCCGCATGGCGGCTTATGTTGAGGTTGATAATAAACAAGAGCGTCAGGATGCACTTGACCTGTTAGATGAAAAGCGTGATTTGGCAGCAGCCTGCTCGGCGATTTACAAACAGGACCTGCGCCGTTATCACAGCCACCAGGTTAAGTCTAGAACATTTCAGGAAGGTGATTTGGTGCTCTGGCTCATCCAGGATCAAACTAATGCACACAAGTTATCCCCACCTTGGGAAGGGCCCTTTGTGGTCAGCAAGAACTTGAACAACGGGTCATACTACCTTATCGATGTTCGTGAGCACAAATACTCACGTAAGTCGGAGGAAGAGACCCGCCGGCCGTGGAATATCGCTCATCTTCGGCCTTAATACACTTTGAGACACCAGCTCTCATGATGTACATATTTTGATGATGTATATATTATGATAAGTAATAAAGCAGGACCTCTGTCCTTTTCATCCTCAATGATCATATGTCTTCATCTTCATCATTTCAAACGACCAACTGGGGCTGATCCTATTTGAATCTAGCCGTGAAACCTCATGATCACTAGGGGGCTTCCTGTTCAAACATAGGTCGTATTAGAACCAAAGAGAACATAGATGTCGGTACCCTCTTGATCGTCACACTGCCAAACTCACTACGGGGCTTCTTGATCGTATTCGAATCATAGCTTAACCCCTTTTGGGTCCGACTTTGATCGGATTTGAATCAGAGTCGTTAAAAAACTCTCAAGGTCATTTGGGGGCTTCCTGTTCAAACATAGGTCGTATTCGAACCAAAGAGAACATAGCTCTCGGTACCCTCTTGATGGGCGCAATGCCATAGCCACTGGGGGCTACATGATCGTATTCGAATCCTAGCTTAACCACTTTGGAACGGTTTACTGATCGTATTCGAATTAGAAGCCCTGATTTTTTCTTTCTATTTGGCTTGAGTCTTGTTTAAGTGTGGTTTAAATTTAACCTGGCTTGATTTTCGACGATAAGTCGCCAACATATGACAATCATCATATATTTGGAAGTGTTGGTTTCCAAAGATTGGGATATCACCCTTACTGTTCGGGTCACATAAACCGGCAGTACAAGTTCAAAAATCACTGGTATGATATTATAGTTGTGTCTCAAAGTTATATTTCACAACAGACTTATCTATGACTCTTTGTTACATATTAGAGGTTATATGTAAAGATATTATGACCCGCCCTACTGTAAGCTGCCAAGGGTTTCTCGTGGTCTATTTCTGTCTGCAGGGCAGGTCAAAGACTTTCTTAAGCATATGGAAAACAGATGATATGTATAAAAAGGGGCGAATATAATATGGCGGCTTAACAGTTTGACCATCAAAACGTGCACGACGGCACGACAAAGCAAAGTCATTTCTACCCTATTACATGACTCCCCAAGTCCAAATGATTAAGTTGTTTTTCAACAGGCTACAAATATGAGCCGCCCGGCGGATCAATTCTCTTGTTGACCTGAAGCTTCCGGGTCAGCCCTCTCCGCTTCTACGCCCTGTTCCCTGTCCTGCAAGGTTGATGATGACTAGTCAATGCCATTCAAAGCTTCAAATTCAGCTTCATCATCAATTAGTCCGGCCGGGTCAACGTCATGGGCGAAGGTATGCTTACAGATTGGTGGGATCAGGCTGGTCACTTCATAATGTGGCGTTGGAATCCTCCAGTTCTCCACGTCATAACCCGGCTAGTACCTGGTGAGATCCGGCTCATCAGCAATCAGTGTGACCACATGGCATATTTCCTTCACACAAGCGGCGAAGTCCTCCTATTCAAATGGCGTGCCATCCTCCTTAAGGCTTAGATACCCAATGGCGATGTCGGCCGGGTCTAATTCTAGAAGCCAAGCTTTGGCCCGGCTTAAGGCGGCAGGGCTCTGGCTCTTGTAGACGACCGCCTTAATTCATTGAAACGCTGAGGCAGCATAGAAAGCTTCCTTAGCACATCCACCAGGAGTGTGGGAACTTCATTTGACAGGTCCATTGTGGCTAAGGCATGCTGAGATCCGGTGTAGAGTTGTTCCACTAGCGTCTAAACCGCCTTAAGCTTTATCAACATGTCTTGATTAATATTAGAACTCCTGGGGCCTGCATAACAATGTCAGGTGAGTTAATGACAATATGATCTCTAGAAAGATTCCATATTTGACACTTGCAGGGCGACTTACCAAAGATTGCTGAGACAATCTGAGATACATGGCATTTTTAGCCGGATAATTCGGCTATCACCTCTTCAAGACCCGCCTCTGCTTTCTCAGCCCGATTGGTCAAGGCGATTTTCTATTTAGCCCAGGCCTTTTTCTCCGCTTCAAAGTCTTTTTTCAGATGCTCTTGTTCAGCACTGAATTCAAATTTGGAGTTGGCTCTTTGGGTTTCTGTCTCCTGTGCTTCCAGGCGGTTCTTCAGGTCAGACACTTTTGATTGGAGTTGAGTGGTGGTAGCCAGTACAAATACCGGGTCAAAATCACGACTTTTAGCATACAATGTTAAGTCCCAAGCCTTTTGCAAGCAACAACACTTGGCTCTTGGGGGCTAATGTCTACCAAAGAATTTCATCTTGGTGGCGGTTCATGATAGTATGTCCCAAGAACATTGCAAGCAAGAGTACTTGGCACTTGGGGGCTAATGCATATTGCTGTTCAATCTACACAAGTACTATATTCTATACCAGCAAGCGAAGGACTGGTTTATTCATGTTGATTAAACCGGCCCTTGGGGACTACAGGTTAAGTTGGATTCTTACAGTTTTGACCAAAGGATTTTACTAATGCTTACATGTATGTTCTAAGTCTACAACATGTTCATCAAAAGCAATAGACTTGGGGGCTAGCCTAGTAAGGATAATTCAATGAAGGGAAGAGATTATACCTCAAACTTCTGGTGCATTTGCTTCACCATATCAATTTTGATGTCACGACTGCTGTGTACTTGGCTAAGATAGCCAGAAAAAACTTCCCCAATACTCATGTGAGTATAATAAGCAACATCAAACCTGACCTTGCGGCGTTCCAGGTGCTCCTCCTTGGCAGAACATTTTGCCAGCACAGTAGGTCTCCCTGGCTCAGTGTAGCCGCTCTTGGTAATCTCAACATCAGTGTCTTGGGGATCGTCTGTCTTGGCCGGGCTAGAGCCTTCCAGGTTTTCTGAGCCATCGACGGCTTCCTCGGCAGGTGGATTAGCGGTTGGCGTCGGCATGTCATGAGCTGGTTCAGGTGGCGGCTCATGAACAGAGGCCTCAGGCGGTGCCGTCCCAATTTCCGGCTCTTTGAAGATCGGTTCTTCGGCGGGCTTGTTTTTCTTCGACTTTTTGCGGGTCTTTTCTTTTCTGCTGCATAAGATCAAAAGATCAATACAAAGATAAATAATTAAAATGAATATAGGATAAGTAAGTCATCATTACCCTGGAGCGATCTTGAAAGCCGGCAAGTTGGACTGGATTGAGTCACCGGAGGAAGGTGATGTTTCCTGATAATTCGAGTTAGAAGAGATGAGTGGTTGACGAGTGAGACCTGCCAAAGGATAAAAGGGAGGTGACCTCGTTCCGGCGCTTCTTTGTTGTATTTGGTAAGCCGGAGGAGAGTACCGCGTTTTTGCTGGTCCGGGTCTGCCTTCGTCTCTCATGAATCAGTCGCTTCAAAAGAAATTAAGGATCTTGATAAGCTAAGGGATGTGAAAATCTTACTTTCCAGGTTACTCTTCGCATTTTTTGCCTTGGCAAAGGCTCTGAGTCGGAGGAAGTAATAGTTACCTCTTCATCTACCCCATGACTCATTCTCGTGTCATCCTGATTATAATCGGTATCAATAAGGTGAACAAAAAATGAGACAAGAGAGTCAAGGGCTACCTCTAACTCAGAAGAGTCCTCCAATTGAAACAGCTCAGAAGTGCTAGACTTCTTTCCTCTTTTCTTCGCGGCCTCTTTCCTAGCGGCTCTCTTGTCTTTCCTTGCTCTCTTCGCAGCCTCATGATCATACTTAGCCTTCCAGCATTTATCATCAGCCTGCGAAAATCAGCAAAAGTTTGAGTACAGACAAAACATCAAATGATGAAAGTAATTTATTCAGATTGGCGGCTTACCACTGCAGCCGGTTTAGCTTCGCAGAAGGGGCTTAAACCCACCTTACCGCAATCTGCTAGGCTTTCATTCAGGTGTGACTTTGTCATGTCATCAATGACGTGGTCAGTTAAATCATCAGAGCTGTGCTGCAGAGGGTCATTCTCCTTGCCCGTGTAGGTGCACATCAGATCGGGGCGGCGGCTCAATGGAATGATCCGCCAGGCAAGCCAAACCCGGACTAAGTCGATACCATTTAGCCCATTCCCCAAAAGAGCCTTGATTTTAGCCATGGTGGGGGCGAGCGTCTGGCGTTCGGCGGCTGTCACCTTATCAGGAAGCGGATGATTGGAATCAAGACGCAGAGCACGAAAACCGGGCAGAGGGTTCTCATCAGCCGGCAAAGTGTCTTGGCAATAGAACCATGTCTAGTTCCAGTCTTTGGGGTGACTTGGTGGATTCGCATACGGAAAAATGACATCTCTTCGTCGTTGAATTGAGACCCCGCCAAGTTCCAAGCTAGGTCCATTGGCACATTCATTCTGGCGGTTCAAATAAAATAACTCTTTGAAGAGTAATAAGCTGGGATCATCTCCAAGATACACCTCAGTAAACACTTGAAAGTTGCAAATATTGGACACGGAGTTGGGTCCAATGTCTTGAGGATGGAGGTCAAAAAAGGACAGGACACCTCTGAAGAACTTTGAGCTGGGTGTTGAAAAACCCCGGTTCATATGGTCGGTGAAGACGATGACCTCCCCCTCTTTGGGCTGAGGCTTTTCCTCTGTTGGGTTAGGAGCATGATATGACATAACTTCCTTCTTTGGAAGATAGCCAGTCTTCACAAAGTCATCAAGCGTACTATCTGTGACGATGGAAGCCTATGAAACAGTAAAATTTCCGGTTCAAATTTAAGCCGGAGAGAAACATTATAGTGCATATTCAAGATGGCAGCTTATAAAGGGGCCTAATGGTATATGGCCAATTATGTCAAGTTATTTAAGCCGCCATGAGCTCCATGAGCAGTAAAGTTATCTAAACCGCCATGAGTGGTTGAGATTATTAATTGAGCATTACAATTTTAAGCCGGTGATAAGAGTCGGCATGGCTAGGTGGATCTAACAAAGTACATTTTTTGCATGAGTGTTAAACAAACAAGTTTCACAGGTTGTAGCTATTATTTTGGATCAATGGCTGTTCAGGTAAGTTCATGAGTTCTAATGAGGCCTCTTTACAGAAAAAAGGGATCCACTAGTATCAAAAATGGCCGCAAAACAACTACCGCATGAGTTCTATATTACTCTTGGATCAAAAGAGGATGTGGTGGAGGGACCACGAAGAAACAGTGAAGAACATGAGGAACAGGCAGAAACCCTAATGCGGATCTAAGGTACAGGAAGACAGGAACTTACAGCTGCAGGTCTACTTCAAAGGGTCGCCGCCGTTCTCTGGACCGACTCGAGTTGATGAAGCGGCCGAGGTTGAGGAAGACGAGGTGCTCTTCAGCGGCGGCGGAGCTCGAGCGGCAGAAGGGTTGCGAGAGGAGGAAGAAACTGGAAAGGGGGAGAATGAGGAAAGACCGGTCGTGCCTATTTATAAGGAAAACTGATAAGTGGGCGCGAAAAACGAGGAGGCCGAAAATATGGTTATCCGGCTACTAGGATGCCTCGATTCTTGGGATGGTCATTAAGATAAGGATTCGTTGAGATATATTGGACAAAGTGTGAATTTAAAGATAGATGACATCATGGCGGGTTACCACAGATCCAGAGGATGATGTCATGGCGGGTTACAAATTCTTGCGTAATGAAGGACAGAAAATTTTTATAAGGGTAGAAGATTGACATGAACCAGTTCAAATCAATCTGGGGCCTAATGTTGGGGATATAACTATTAGGTATGACCCGCCCAGGAGGGGCCGGTTTATACCTATGCCGACTCAAGACATGAAGCCCAAGGCGACACTTGAAGATGGCGGTTTAGTTAATGGCCCAAATCCCAAAGGCGACTTAAGGCCCATAGAGATAAACCGCCATATGTATGTAACTTGTATTGTAAGGCAGAAATAGAGAGAGACCGAGTCGGACACTATTTATGAGCCAGCCGGGACTCTGTGAGCCGCTGGGCGTCGACCTCTGTATATAAAGGGATGACCCGGCGGCGGTTCGGGGCAAGTAAGATCAGATCAAGAACTAGGTCAAGCGGAATCGCTCCCTGGTAATCGAGGCATAAGCAATCCCACTCAAAACTGGATTGTAGGCTTTTACCTTCACCATAAGGGGCTGAACCAGTATAAACCTCGTGTCCCTTGTCCCGATTAACCCCTTTAAGCTTCCTAGTTGCGATGGTTCCTCGGCTAAGTCCTTTCATTAGGACATCTGACGTGACAATTCCACGACAATAGCCAACGGAGGTTGCCAGTGCACGTCGCGTCTCTGGAAGGTATACTCGTAGCTTACTTGTATTTGTTTCAAGTCTCGTAGCTAGTCTAAAATCAATCCTTTTAATTAGAATGGAAGACTACGAATATTTGTACTGTTCAGTTGAGAAGTGGTGTGAGTTGGTGGGAAAATTCAATCCTAGACAGCGCATGAGGCACACCTGGCACCAATTTGGACAGCATGTTGAGAATTCCTCCGGTGGCAATGAGGAAACATTTATTGCACTTTAGGATAACAATGTTCGATGCTAGCACAAAGCGATTTATTGTTCGGCCCAAGAGTGATGGCATCGTTGTGCTTCATGAAGATGTTTATCACATATTCGGCCTACGTAACGAGGGTGATGATGTGATAAGTCCATTTTGCATCATGTTTTCCTACTGTTATTTATGTTGTTTTATTGTATAATAATGCTTTTTGGAGTAATTCTAATGCCTTTTCTCTCATAATATGCAAGGTATGCACCAAGGGGGAGAATTCTGGCAGCTGGAAATCTGGACCTGAAAAAGCTACGTCAAGCTACCTATTCTACACAACTCGAAATGAGCTGAAACTCCCCGAGGATTTCTTTATGGAATATTAAGGAATATTGGAGCAAATAAGTACCAGAGGAGCGCCACCAGGTGGGCACAACCCACCAGGTCGCGCCAGGAGGCCAAGGCGCGCCCTGGTGTGTGCTGCCCTCCTTGGCCCACCTCCGGTGCCCATCTTCTGGTATATAAGTCATTTTGACCTAGAAAAAAATTTAAGGAGAGGACATTCCTGATGAAGCGCCACCGCCTCGAGGCGAAACTTGGACAGGAGCACTTTTTCCCTGTGGCGGATCGATTCCGCCAGGGGAACTTCCCTCCCGGAGGGGGAAATCATCATCATCATCA
The DNA here is from genome assembly GCA_904067115.1 of Aegilops sharonensis. NCBI lineage: Eukaryota > Viridiplantae > Streptophyta > Magnoliopsida > Poales > Poaceae > Aegilops > Aegilops sharonensis. The sequence continues at coordinate 5,428,119 of LR880972.1, read as the reverse complement.
TTACCAACAACTCTCCCATCTTGGGGAGGGATATCTTTGTTAACATCTTCACAGCACCAACTCTTCTCAAACCCTAGTTATTTCTTGCGTTCAAATTTGTATCAAAAGTTCGGTGCCCGTGGGTGACTAGTACTGTTGATTACATCCAGTAGTTGATTACTCATGGTTTATTTGGTGGAAGATTATATATTCATATCCATTATGCTACTCAATACCCCTCTAATATTGAGCATGTTTATCATTTGTGAGTAGTTACTTTCATTGTTGAGGTCACGGGAGAAATCATGTTGCAAGTAATTATGTGAACTTGATATGTGCTCTATTTATTGATGGTATGTATGTTGCCATTCTCTTAGTGGTGTCATGTGAATGTCGACTACATGACACCTCACCATATTTGGGCTAAGGGAATGCATTGTGGAGTAGTTATTAGATGGTGGGTTGCGAGAGTGATGATGACCCACAAGTATAGGGGAACTATCGTAGTCCTTTCGATAAGTAAGAGTGTTGAACCCAACGAGGAGCAGAAGGAAATGACAAGTGGTTTTCAGTAAGGTATTCTGTGCAAGCACTGAAATTGTACGTAACAGATAGTTTTGTGATAAGATAATTTGTAACAGGTAACAAGCAAGGAAAGTAAATAAGATGCAGCAAGGAGGCCCAATCCTTTTGTAGCAAAGGACAAGCCTAGAAAAATTCTTACAATGAGAAAAGTGATCCCGAGGACACATGGAAATTGTCGTCAAGCTAATTTTCATCACACTCATATGATTCACATTCGTTACTTTGTTAATTTGATATGTGGGTGGACCGGTGCTTGGGTACAGCCCTTTCTTAGACAAGCATCCCACTTATGATTAACCCCTATTGCAAGCATCCACAACTACAAAATAAGTATTAAGGTAAACCTAACCATAGCATTAAACTAGTGGATCCAAATCAGCCCCTTACGAAGCAACGCATAAACTAATGTTTAAGCTTCTGTCACTCTAGCAACCCATCATCTACTAATTACATCCCAATGCCTTCCTCTAGGCCCAAACAATGGTGAAGTGTCATGTAGTCGACATTCACATAACACCAATAGAGGAAAGACAACATACATCTCATCAAAATATCGAACGAATACCAAATTCACATGACTATTAATAGCAAGACTTCACCCATGTCCTCAGGAACAAACATAACTACGCGCAAAGCATATTCATGTTCATGATCAGAGGATTATTAATATCCATTAAGGATCTGAACAAATGATCTTCCACCGAATAAACCAACTAGCATCAACTACAATGAGTAATCAACACTACTAGCAACCCACAGGTACCAATCTGAGGTTTTGGTACAAAGATTGGATACAAGAGATGAACTAGGGTTTGAGAGGAGATGGTGCTGGTGAACATGTTGATGGAGATTGACCCCCTCCCGATGAGAGGATCGTTGGTGATGATTTCCCCCTCCCAGAGGGAAGTTCCCCCGGCAAAATAGCTCCGCCGTAGCCCTAGATTGGTTCCGCCTTGTGGCGGCGGAGTTTCGTCCCGTGAGCTTGCTTATGATTGTTTCCAGGGTAAAAGACTTCATATAGCAGAAGATGAGCACCGGAGGGCCACCAGGGGGCCCACGAGGCAGGGGGGCGTGCCCAGTAGGGGTGGGCGCGCCCCCCACCCTCGTGGCCAGGGTGTGGGCTCCCTCTAGTACTTCTTTCACGCAATAATTCTAATTAATTCCAAAAGTGACTTTCGTGGAGTTTTAGGACTTTTGGAGTTGTGCAGAATTGGTTTGCAATATTTGCTCCTTTTCCAGCCCAGAATCCAGCTACCGGCATTCTCCCTCTTCATGTAAAACCTTTTAAAATAAGAGATAATAGCCAAAATTATTGTGACATAACGTGTAATAACAGCCCATAATGCAATAAATATCGATATAAAAGCATGATGCAAAATGGACGTATCAACTCCCCCAAGCTTAGCCTCGCTTGTCCTCAAGCGGAAGCTGATATCAAAATATATGTCCACATGTTTAGATATAGAGGTGTCGATAAAAATAAAATACGTACATGAGGGCATCATGATCATTCTTATGACAACATATATATGTATGGTTCAGAAACTTCATTGAGAACTAACAAACTATAATCTTAGTCATTGAAGCAATTGCAATTTATCATAACATCGGAAAGAGTCAAGAATAGAGCCTTTCAGCAAGTCCACATACTCAACTATCATTTAGTCTTCCACAATTGTTAACACTCACGCAATACTTATGGTTATGAAGATTTAATCAGACACAGAGAAAGATAGGGGCTTATTGTGTTGCCTCCAACCTTTTACCTCCAGGGTAAGGTCAATAATAATAGTTCATGCTAACTTACATCCAATTGGATATATCAGGATCTTTCCAACACGAGGTGGTTGCCAAAGGATAAAATAAAAAGGGAAAGGTGAAGATCACCTTGACTCTTGCATAATGTAAAAGATAGGCCCTTCACAGAGGGAAGCAGAGGTTGTCATGTGATTTTATGGTTGGATGCATAAAATCTTAATGCAAAAGAACGTCACTTTGTATTGCCACTTGTGATATGAACCTTCATTATCCAGTCTGTCGCTTTTATTACTTCCATATCACACGATTATATAAAGCTTATTTTCTCCGCACTAATAAGTCATACATATTTAGAGAGAAATTTTTATTGCTTGCAACATGGCAACTTACTTGAAGGATCTTACTCAATCCATAGGTAGGTATGGTGGACTCTCATGGCAAAACTGGGTTTAAGGATGTTTGGAAGCACAAGTAGTATCTCTACTTGGTGCAAGGAATTTGGCTAGCATGAGGGGGAAAGGCAAGCTCAACATGTTGGACGATCCATGACAATATACTTTAACTAAGATGTGAGAAAACATAACCCATTAAGTTGTCTTCCTTGTCCAACATCAACTCTTTAGCATGTCATACTTTAATGGGTGCTCACAATCATAAAAGATGTCCAAGATAGTATATTTATATGTGAAGACCTCTCTTTCTTTATTACTTCCTATTAATTGCAACACTGACCAAAACTACGTTTACCAACTCTCAACAACTTTTAAGCCTCATACTCTTTATGTGTGAAGTTATTACTATCCATAAGATCAATATGAACTCTTTTATTCTTTTTATTCTTTCTATTTTGTCAATATCATAGTAAGATAGCAAAGCCATTGACTCAACACTAATGTTTATTATATGTAGCTCATGGACTCGATTACATAGGGGGATCATNCAAGGAATTTGGCTAGCATGAGGGGGAAAGGCAAGCTCAACATGTTGGACGATCCATGACAATATACTTTAACTAAGATGTGAGAAAACATAACCCATTAAGTTGTCTTCCTTGTCCAACATCAACTCTTTAGCATGTCATACTTTAATGGGTGCTCACAATCATAAAAGATGTCCAAGATAGTATATTTATATGTGAAGACCTCTCTTTCTTTATTACTTCCTATTAATTGCAACACTGACCAAAACTACGTTTACCAACTCTCAACAACTTTTAAGCCTCATACTCTTTATGTGTGAAGTTATTACTATCCATAAGATCAATATGAACTCTTTTATTCTTTTTATTCTTTCTATTTTGTCAATATCATAGTAAGATAGCAAAGCCATTGACTCAACACTAATGTTTATTATATGTAGCTCATGGACTCGATTACATAGGGGGATCATAAAGTAAAACTCAAAACTAATTCATACCAAAGCTTTATTCTACTAGATCAAGATATTTCTAAAAGGATCGAACTAAGTAAAACGGTAAATATAGGGGTGTGATGCTGATACGATACCCGGGCACCTCCCCCAAGCTTGGCAATTACCAAGGGGACTTCCCATACCCATGTGATTATGTCCTCGGAGGTGGTGAAGAAGGGGTTGTTGATGATGTAGGCTTCTTCCTTAATTTGCGCTTGAGAATGGAATTTTGCTCCCTTAGATCATCGATCTCTCGCTCAAGGCTTAATATCCTTTTGCATAGTTCCTGTTTGTTTTCCTGCAAGAGACGAAAAGGAATAAACTTGATCTTGCGCTTCTTTGCCCTATCAGGGAGGCTTGACTTTTTAAACTCCACATGCATGTCCCCAGGTTGAGGTAACGAGATTTCATCTTCATCTGAGCTCATCTCCTCCTTTCTCTTAGGCTGATAGTCTTCTTCTTCCTCAGTGGTCCAGCCACAATGCTCCAAGTCCCCGTAGACCTTAGGGTCTGCAAGGTAATCAGCTACATAGCTTCCTCCCTCCGAATCCTGGGACGACATATTGCTCTAATCTGCGGCAGAAACAGCTCAAAACAAAGACAGAGGATTTTTGCATGATATGGTGCTCAAAACCTTCAGGAGATTATATAATGAATTTTTACCAACCAAAAGAAGTATCATGCAAGAAAATGGAATCCGGTGAGCACACGAGGTGCACACGAGGCAGGGGGGCACGCCCTGTAATGGTGGGCGCGCCCTCCACCCACATGGCCGCCTGTGTCCTTCCAGACTACTTCTTATTTTCCTATTTTCTTAAATATTCCAAACAGAAAAAATTGCTATTAGAATTGTTTTGGAGTCGGTTTACTTACCGTACCACATACCTATTCCTTTTCGGAGTCTGAAACAGTCTGGAAAGTGTCTCTTATGTATTCCTCCGGGGACACGGTTTCAATAATGTTAGTTTCAACATTTATAGGATTACCTGAGATATAATGTTTGATTCTTTGACCATTCACCACCTTCGGATTTGTGCCTTCGAAGTTGTTGATTTTTGCCCCAGAACAATAGACCTCCTCGATAACGTAAGGACCTTCCCATTTAGAGAGAAGTTTTCCTGCAAAAAATCTTAAACAAGAGTTGAATAGCAACACATAATCACCTACGTTAAACTCACGCTTTCGTATCCTCTTATCATGCCATCTTTTAACTTTTCTTTTAAACAGCTTGGCATTCTCGTAGGCCTGGGTTCTCCATACATCAAGTGAGCTAATGTCAAATAACCTCTTATCACCGGCAAGTTTGAAATCATAGTTGAGCTCTTTAATGACCCAACATGCCTTATGTTCAAGTTCGAGAGGTAAGTGACAAGCTTTCCCATAAACCATTTTATATGGAGACATACCCATAGGAATTTTGTAAGCAGTTCTATAGGCCCATAATTGTCGGTGTACTAGAGTAAGGGTACCCTAGTATCCCGAACTCATGCACGGACAGTGGCAGCGCCCCGCGGCGGGACTGGCCTGGTGACCGCCAAGATCCTTAGAGGCACCTTTGGAGCCGCTCAAGAACAAAGCAATCAAGACCCCGGCAAGAGGAGCTTGCCGGGAAGGCCACCCAAGGCACGAAGGAAATAAGACCCCGGCAAGAGGAGCTTGCCGAGAAGGCTTGGTGAGCGACAAGCTCCCGAGCGCGACAAGAACCTTGCCGCGGCAAGGTGCTCGCCGCGGCAGGCAACCTCTCTTCATCTCCGCTCCAGCTCATCCACCAATGTGTCGCCATGGGGCTTTCCCAAGCACGCGTGTCGACGGGCTGTGCAGCCAGCAGGGAGCAGCGATAAGCGGTGCTGACGAGCTACCATCGTGGCAAACGGAGGCGCACTTGACGGTCCCTGTTACACTGTTCAGGCGACTGAGACGGGCATTTATGACTCTTGTCCCTTGCCGTCAGAGTTAGGTATAGATCCCTGTACACTGAACAAAGCGGTGTACCAACCTATGTTTTTACTATCTTACCCTTGTCTACTTGCTACCTGTGGTGATCCCTTGTGCCTATAAAAGGAGGCCCAAGTGCAACGTAGAAAGGGTTCGATTCAGCTCCGGCTTAGGGCATTAGACTCATACGAGACCACGCTCAGGCTAGGTTTTGTAGCTCCCATTGCTCCCTAGCAAGAACACAATATAATCCACAAAGCAGCAGTAGGAGTATTATCTCTCCGGAGAGCTCCGAAGCTGGGTAAATCTGCTCGTGTGCATCGCTTCGATCCGCTCTTTGTGCAATCTCCGCCCCCCTCCGAACCACAAGGGACCCAGGTCCCATAGGTGTTCGTGGGCCACGATCAGTTCTCCCCGACATCTTTGGCGCGCCAGGTAGGGGGGAAGGAGAAGATAATGGTGTGGGTCGCTGGTGTGGGCCGCCAAGTGTCGCTCGAGGAACTGTCGCCTTGCCGGGAAATGGACAACAGAGAAGCTTCCTCGAATGATAGTACTTTGTATGGAAAACCTGTGCGCGGAGGAACCGACTCGCGACTAGCTTGCGCCCTTACTTTGTTTCGAGTCCGCTCAACAACTTAAGTGTGCTGCAACTAGTTGCGACAAGGTTGCTTATCGGAGGCGGCATCACCAGCAGGCTGCTGAAGTTCCGCACTCAGCGCTCGCGGCAAAGGTGTTCGCACTGACAAGTTCCCCTAAAAGCGTAGGGCGTAAACATACAAGGGAAGAAATCGAGTAAAGGAAATAACATTGCATTCGATTGCCTAAGATAGTGTATATTACATAATAACTTGTCGCAGATCTAATAGATTTTTCACCTAAACATGATCTACAGCGACAAGAGAAAGATGAGCTTGGCGGCCTAGTCCACGCGGTCGCCATCGAGCGTCTTGACTCCGCTCACCCTGTCCACAATGGGTGCGACAAGGGCCTTGAGCGCTTCAACGTCACCGGATGGAGGCAGGAACTTGAGGACCTTGGTGAAGTCGACGCCTGGGTTGCGGAAGGCCACCTTCATCAACACCTTCTGGAGAGCCCCAGCGCAGACTTGGCGCGACTCCTCCGCCAGTTGCTTTGGGATCTCCTCCCGGAGCCGCTGGAGACCCGTCAGCATGCCTTTGAAGAATAGGCTGAGCTTGACGCTGGGTTGGAGGTTCTCGTCGGTGGAGTACCCAAGATCAGTCATCCCCAGCTCCATCAGCTCGTTATGGATGCCGGCGGCGGTGTCCACAAGACCTTTTGTCCAGTGCATTATGCTATCTCTGAGATTATTCTGGGCGGTCACAGCATTCGACAGCAACTCCTCGGTGGCCTTGATCTTTTCCAACAGGCCCGTTTCCCGCTCCTTGGCGCCATTCAACGTCTCCGTCAGGGTGGTCAGTTTCAACTCCAGATCTGCCTGGACATCCTTGGCAGCATCGAGCTCCTTGGCGCGCCGGAGCTCTTCCGCGCGTTTCTCCAAGTCAGCTCCAGCCCTCGCGACAAACGCCTCCCTAGACTCCAGCTTGGCTTGTCGGGCGCGGTAGAGCGACAACAACCTCCTTAGAAGCTGCTCCTCTTCAGGCTCACCGCTACTGCTGCTCGGAGCATCGATCAGCGACAACCCGGCGGAGGCAAGCAGCTCCGCGTCGAAAGTCTCCCCCTCGGCCGGTGCCCTGGAGCTTGATGCCCATGGGAGTTTGATAAAGACACCCTCACCGGCCTTCAGATAGGCGCCGGGCTGGGGCTCTTCGGAGTCTGGTGCAGCGTCGGTGGCAGGGGGATCGGCGGTCGGTGCAGCGCCTGGCGCTCCTGCGGCCTCAGGGCCGTCAGCGCGATCGCCAGATTCCTCCCCAGCCTCTGCGCCAGCAGTCTTGGCGGCCTCCTCGCCGGCGGGCCCGTCAGCGCCAGCCTCCTCCTCCATGTTGGCGGCGTCGACATTGTCGCCGCGAGCATCCTCCTCGCCGGTAGCCTCAGTCTCCATCGGATCTCCGGCAGATGGATCTGATGGTCAGAAGAAGAAAGAACAAGTCAAGCAAATGTTCGACAGAGAAGAACAGAAGAAAAGAGAATCCAAGGGAGATTTTCAAACAAGAAAATTACCTGCAGTGGGATCTGTTGCCGCGGTTTCCACAACCGGAGGGTCGTCGGCGCTGGCCCTTGTCGGGGAAGCTCCCCTTGTCTGAGAGGCCTCCCTTGCTGGAGAGCGCTCCCTTGGCGGAGAGTTCTCCCTTGGCGGCGTAGTTGAAGCAAGCAGAACTTCGGGAGTGACCTCCGGTGCTTCCTGATGAGGCTGCTCTGCTCCTACATAATTCAACAAACCAGATATCAGTGTCGGAGAAGCACCCAAGCACACCCAACCATGAGAAGTAAACCAAACACTTACGCTGGGGGCTGTGCTGGGGGCTACTCTGTTGTAGGGTTGCCGGATCCGGCAAAGGAGTTCCAGACGTGCCCCCTGTCGCCACAGGGGAATCATCTGAAACGACAACCACCGGGGTCTTGGCCCTCTTCGACGCTCTCTGAGCTAGCGTCCTGAAGAAGGAGAAGGTTCAGAGTGAAGCCAGTCAGATATAAGAAAAAGAAATAAATTGGAGGATTACAAGTAGCAGCGACAAGATCTTACTCTTCCTCTTCTTCCTCGGAGCTGAGGGCGGAGAGATCAAACTCCGCTCCGGCGCGACGAAATGGGGGAGAAGATTCCCTCGGACGCTTGGCGGATGCAGGGGCCGCGACTCCAGAAGACCCCGCGCCCGTCGCCGTGGCGTAATGAGGCGATCCCGTGGCAACAGTGCTTGCCGCGGTGGAGCGCGTCGGGCGGCGAGGCGGCTGTTGGACCGTATACCGCCCCGCCACTTCTCCAGTCTTGCGGAGGCGTCTCCTTGGCGGGACAGCGGGCTCCTCCTGCGGCAAGCTACTTGACGGCGGAGGAGAGGCGCCCCCGGCAGGCTCGCTCGGCTCGTTGTCGGGCTCGGTCTGCTCCTCCTCACCGACGAACTCTTCTCGGTCGGCAAGGCTTGCCGCCTCGGCCGTCTCTGCCTCCTCGACAGTGAACCCAAATACGCCGGCGGCAGCAGCCTCTGCAGCCTCCTCCAACCTCGTGGCGATGCGCACCATCTCCTGATCGGTGGTGTCTCGGGTGAGCCGCCTCTGCTCGTCGGCGTGGATCGGCACCTCCACCAAGTTGTCGAAGAACTGCTGCACGACGTCGTCGGCGGGCTCCTGCCAAGTTGGAACGATTCCATGGGAATCGCACAACGGCATCATCGCCCAGATGCTGTCGAGCGACGAGTTGTTACACAAGGGCACGACTCCCCTCGGCAACATGCACCACTCGGGGTGATCCGCATCAGGCTTGAACAACTCCCGCAGCATGCCGTGAAGCTCCCGGGTAGTAAAATTCCAATTCAAACCCGGGTGCAGCCTCATGATGTCCGCCGCGTTCTGGAATTCCCAAGCAGGCCTCCCCCTCTCCTGCAAGGGCGCAATGCGGCGGCGAAGGAAGTCCGCGCCAACTGCTCCTACAGTAAGCCCTGCTTGCCGGAGACGCAAAATCCTAGTCACGGCAATCTTCAACTTGTCGTCCTCCGGCGCCTAGTTGCTCCAATCATTGCCGTGAACTATGGGAGTTTGGCGCAGGGCGGTGAAAGGCTGTGGCTCCTCTTCTAAGATCCAACACCAGTCAGCTCTCCACTCCTCCCACTTGCTGCGCAACTCTCCGTCAAGGTACGCTTCCTTCTTGCTGATCCTAGAGGTCCATGCAATTCCTCCGGCAAGCGGCTCTCCTCTCTCTACGTGGGGTGCGAAGTAATGGCGGAAGAGTGCGACATTTGGGTGGACCCCGACAAAGTTCTCGCAGAGGTGTGCGAAAACGGCCATGGTGAGGACGGCATTGGGGGTGAAGTCAAGGAGGCGGAGGCCATATGTATTCATGACATCATAGAAGAATTCAGAAAAGGGCGGGCAGAGCCCGCAGAGGAAGAAAAGCGCGAAAAAGGGGTACCCGATGGAGACCTTATCGGACGTGGCGGCGGAGATCACCCTCGCGCGCGGGTGCGCCCGCGTCGCCGTCGACCAGAAAAGATAGTACAGTTCCCGCAGCTCCTTCCTGTTGAGCAGGGGATCGAAGAGGGCCCGCTCCTTCCGCAGCGCCGCGAGCCGCTGCGCTTCGGCCGATTTCACACCTTTTCCCTTGTCGGCCTTCGGAGCCATGGGGAGAAGTGGTGGAGGAAGCCAGCGGCGTCGGTGGCACCGGTGGCAATGGAGGGGGCGGAGCGTCGCTCTCTTTGGGCTCGAGAAGAAAGGGGGGAAGCGGCGGTGGTTTCTGATGTGACAGTAGAGGCAAGTGGGCGCTCTGCCCCTGTACCCCCTGCTTATAAAGAGGGAGAGGGGGCGGGCGTTCCGATTTTTCCAATTAAAGAAAGCCCCACGATCTCCCCCACGACGCCACGTCCAGTACGTGACGGTCGTGGGAGACGTGGTGGGTCCAGGGCGAGTAATGGCGTAATCCGGACCGCGCGTGCCCATGCACTGTTTTGGGCCTGGCCCAACAGAGCTCGGCGCCGTGTGTGGCCCAGGCCCGGGGGCTCCTGTCGGTGTACTAGAGTAAGGGTACCCTAGTATCCCGAACTCGTGCACGGACAGTGGCAGCGCCCCGCGGCGGGACTGGCCTGGTGACCGCCAAGATCCTTAGCGGCACCTTTGGAGCCGCTCAAGAACAAAGCAATCAAGACCCCGGCAAGAGGAGCTTGCCGGGAAGGCCACCCAAGGCACGAAGGAAATAAGACCCCGGCAAGAGGAGCTTGCCGGGAAGGCTTGGTGAGCGACAAGTTCCCGAGCGCGACAAGAACCTTGCCGCGGCAAGGTGCTCGCCGCGGCAGGCAACCTCTCTTCATCTCCGCTCCAGCTCATCCGCCAACGTGTCGCCATGGGGCTTTCCCAAGCACGCGTGTCGACGGGCTGTGCAGCCAGCGGGGAGCAGCGATAAGCGGCGCTGACGAGCTACCATCGTGGCAAACGGAGGCGCACTTGACGGTCCCTGTTACACTGTTCAGGCGACTGAGACGGGCATTTATGACTCTTGTCCCTTGCCGTCAGAGTTAGGTATAGATCACTGTACACTGAACAAAGCGGTGTACCAGCCTATGTTTTTACTATCTTACCCTTGTCTACTTGCCACCTGTGGTGACCCCTTGTGCCTATAAAAGGAGGCCCAAGTGCAACGTAGAAAGGGTTCGATTCAGCTCTGGCTTAGGGCATTAGACTCATACGAGACCACGCTCAGGCTAGGTTTTGTAGCTCCCATTGCTCCCTAGCAAGAACACAATATAATCCACAAAGCAGCAGTAGGAGTATTATCTCTCCGGAGAGCTCCGAAGCTGGGTAAATCTGCTCGTGTGATCGCTTCGATCCGCTCTTTGTGCAATCTCCGCCCCCCTCCGAACCACAAGGGACCCAGGTCCCATAGATGTTCATGGGCCACGATCAGTTCTCCCCGACAATAATGCATCTTCAAGTTTCTTGGACCAATTCTTTCTAAATCTATAACAGTCTTTTGCAAAATTAATTTGAGCTCTCTATTACTCAAGCCTACTTGACCACTAGACTGGGGGTGGTATGGAGATGCAATTCTATGATTAACATCATACTTAGCAAGCATCTATCTATTATATATTAAAAGTAATATATGGTGGAACCAGAAGCAAGAAAATTAGGCTAAAAAATCTCACATTAATTAGAAAATACTAGCCCTTGATCTGGTGGGTCTCTTAAAACTAAGATTATGTGACCGTTCAATCTGCGTAACATATATAAAACATGGTGGGCCTAAGAGCACTTACGTGACACATGTATACGTACACATATGTTAAAGGAAAAAAGTTGAGAAGGAAGAAAAGGAACAGCCCCACGTACCATCTCACAAGGAATTGGACCATCCAAAAAAACTGACACGTAGGGGGTAAAATCTCTCGGCAAGCAAGCACGGCCAAACTCTCCAGATGCTTCCGAAAACAAACACTATAATGTACACTAGATCAGAAGCGCGCCTTGGCGCGCGTTGCCTGGCTCAACATGGTGACCAAACACCTAAAACTTCAATATAAGAAAACCTTTAGTACGTCCAAAGGAAATTAAAATAACCACTCAGAATAAATGATTGCTCAAAATTAAAGTGATTAAAACTTTATCAATAGCTTAAAGAAATCATTCTCTGTTACCAAAGGGAATTAAAGTGATTGCTCAGAATGGATTAGACCAGTACAAAAAATTTACACGAAAAACACGGCATTACCAAAGGGCAAGGCATCATATATATACCAAAAGTATGGCAAACATGACATATGTAGTCATTACCACAAAATGGCACATAGTGCTCAACATAGCCGGCACAAAGCGCATATCTAAAGTAGTGATTCAATAATCCAAGTCTGGTATTTATCAGGGAAGCATGTAATCCAATGCAAATCATCAAAGTACAGTACAAAGTAGAATATGGTTAAATAAAAACCATCAATATTTAATATAAAGCAGAACATCTATATTAGTATTCAGGACTATCGATTATGGAAGCACACACGTCGAGTTTGTCAAATGCTGAATTTACCTCCAGACAGGGGGGCAAGCCCACATAGACCACCCAAGAGAGGAGCAATGTAGTCCATAAATATCAAAAGTACTACTCGCTTTGGAGAAGCTAACAATTCATCCAGCCCAACTCACAACAAGCAGCAACAGAGGGACCAAAACATCGCCCAGGCCCCGATTGGATTCTCAATTCACCCAACACACGTCGCGGGCTAGGAACAATAGCGGTCGAAACTGGTGGGAGACTGGGAAACAACTCACCAATCGACGGATCGGCGAGCGCATGCATGTTGTAGTACTTGCCGAAGTCGGCTCCCCCTCCCGGCTTGGCGAGGCTCGTGAGGATTTCATCGTACGAGTTGTTCGTCCCTGCGAAACAAAGGAACATACAACAGAGGCCCCGTCAGCGAGAGACCAGAACGCGACGCGACGATCCGTTTCGAGGTGGCGGGGGTCCATACCAACGGAGGATAATCGGTGCTCGAAGACGGCGGCGGCGGAGGACGAGGAGCGGGCGGCGGCGCGGCGGTCGCCGAAGAGGCAGCCCGCGAGGCCTGCAAGAAGGCCCCGCATGGGCCCTGGCCGCTGCGGGCGGCATGGAGCGGGGATGGGGCGGGGGAGGGCGCGGGTGTGGAGGGGGCCGGCTCCGCGGCGCCGCACGGGCCTGGAGATCGCGGCCGTGGCACCGGTGGTGGCCCGCGCGTGTCCGGGCCCCACGGCGGAGCAGGAGAAGAGGAGGGTGCTGGCGAGGGGACGCATGGCGGATCGGAGGGAGGGGGAAAAGGGATGGTCAGAGGGGGGCGGATGGGCGTGGGACGCGTGGTTGGCAGGCGCGGGCGTGGTAGGGTTGGCTTGCTCGGGTGGGTCGCTGCCGAGGCGAGACGGTTTGGATCAAGGAGGGAGGGAGGGGCGCCGCCGCGGTGGGCAACAGGGGACGGAGGTTGTGTGCGCGCGGGCAGAAAAGACCCTCGCGGGAGAGGGTGGAGCAGCGGCGCTTGGGGGGTGGGGGTCGAGCTCGACCGGAGGGAGGTGGCCGACGCGCGCAGGAATGGAGATGGAGGCCGGTGCTCTAACTTGGATTGAATCCGGGAAGGAGAAGGCGGCGGCGGCGATTGGGAGATGGGGGCTAGGGTTTCGTGGGTGGACGAGGATGAGAGGGATACGGGGTGATTCAGGATGGGGAGAGAGTGACGAGGGGGGTGTGGGCTGCCGTTGGATCCGGGCGCATCCGATGGTGCTTAAGGCTTGATCTGCGTGAGCTGATTTTAGACCAATCAGAACAGAGTATCCCCTTTGATGATGTTAAGTATATTTAAATTGGTCGTAATCGATTGAAAATAAGATTTTGAATCATGTCTGCTATTTGACAATCTAAGAAATTTATAAACATATAGAAATAAAAATCCTTCGCATTGTGCCACCAAGTGTGATCTACTTTTCAGTAAAAATAACAAACTTTCAATATTGTTAATATCATTAGAAAAAAAGTGTTCCAAGATATGAGTTTTTTGTAAGAGAATAATTTTTCGACTCTCCAAAATGATATTTTTATAAAGAACCTAGCAAATATTTGTTGCAAATTTGGAGCACATCAATTTTATAATTCACAATCATAGCACATGTGGAGCACATCAAATACTTTTTCAAGCTTATGTAGTTGTATTTTCCTATTTGTTTCTCTTGTATTTTTTGTACAAGGGTGCATTTTGGAATGGCATAGTTCGTTCAAATTATCTCATACTATGCACAAGGTTGCATATTGGAATGACAAACGATGCTGCCTAAGAATTTTTTTTCATATTCTTTGGACGAAAAATCAATTTTCCACTTTTCGAGGGCGCCAAATGAGTTTTTTTTGTGAAGAACCTACCAAATAATTGTTGCAAAATTGCACCAAATCATTTTTATAAAATATTAGGCCATATTTAATGCACAATTGACAAAATGGTTGGATGTCAAAAGTTTTCATCCACCTCTCGTGAAAAAGACAAATTTCTGCCGGTTTAGCTGGAAGCGGGTCAAATTTGAACTGCAGTTGCCTCATACTTTGCTCTTTATTTTTTCTAAAAATCATTTTTATGTACAAAAGTATCTATTTAATCAGAGAAACACCAAAAAAGTTCCAAGATTCAACCACTAGCTAGGAACGGTCATTCCCGCCTTTTTGACCACATTTTGAAACGGGCATAAAAAATTCAAAAAAAATCAAAAATTTGGAAAACCTTCGCATTGTTTCATCATATGTGGCCAAGTTACCGGCAAAAATTATAAAATTGTAATACGGCAATTATTTTAAAAAAAGTGTTCTTAGAAATGAGCTATCATGTGTGAAGATTCACGGCTTTCAAGCCAAATGATCAATCTTATGGACACATTCATGGCACAGTTTGTTCATATTGTGCACAAGGGTGCACCTTGGAATTCCAAACAATGTTGCCTAAGGGAGTTTTCATTATCTTTGCACGGAAAATTCATTTTCCATTTTTCGAGTGCGCGAAATGAGGTTTTTTGTGAAGGACCTACCATATATATGTTGCAAAATTGTACCAAATCAATTTTATAAAATACTAGGACATATTTGATGCATAATTGACCAAATGGTTGGGTGTAAAATTTTTTGATCCACCTCTGGTGAAAAAGACAAATTCCCGTCGATTCAGGAGGAAGCGGGTCAAATTTGAACTGTAGCTGCCTTATAGTTTGCTCTTTATTTTTTCCAAAAACCATTTCTAGGTACATAAGTATCTATTTAATCAGAGAAACACCAAAAAAGTTCCAAGATTCAACCACTAGCTAGGAACGGTCATTCCCGCCGTTTTGACCGCATTCTGGAACGGGCATAAAAAATTCAAAAAAAACAAAATATTAGAAAACCTTCGCATTGTGTCATTATATGTGGCCAAGTTCCCAGCAAAAGTAATAAACTTGTAATACGACAATTATTTTAAAAAAAGTGTTCTCAGAAATGAGCTATCATGCGTGAAGATTCATGGCTATCAAGCCAAATGATCTATCTTATGGCTACATTCATGGCATAGTTTGTTTAAATGATCTCATATTGTGCAAAAGGGTGAATCTTGGAATTCCAAAAAATGTTGCCTAAGGGAGTTTTCATTTTATTTGCACGGAGAAATCATTTTCCATTTTTCGAGTGCCTGAAATGAGGTTTTTTTGTGAAGTACCTACCATATATTTGTTGCAAAATTGTACCAAATCAATTTTCTAAAATACATGACATATTTAATGCACAATTGACTAAATGGTTTGGTGTAAAAAGTTTTGATCCACCTCTGGTGAAAAAGACAAATTCCCACCGATTCAGTAGGAAGCGGGTCAAGTTTGAACTGTAGCTGCCTCATAGTTTGCTATTTATTTTTTGCAAAAATCATTTCTAGTTACATAAGTACCTATTTAATCAGATAAACACCAAAAAAATTCCAAGATTCAACCAC
Organism: Aegilops sharonensis; assembly: GCA_904067115.1. Classification (NCBI taxonomy): domain Eukaryota; kingdom Viridiplantae; phylum Streptophyta; class Magnoliopsida; order Poales; family Poaceae; genus Aegilops; species Aegilops sharonensis. Next base: position 5,412,379 of record LR880972.1, on the reverse strand, counting down.
TAGCTAGGATCGGTCATTCCCGCCGTTTTGACCGCATTTTGCAACGGGCATAAAAATTCAAAAAAATCAAAAAATTGGAAAACCTTCGCATTTTGTCATTATATGTGGCCAAGTTCCCAGAAAAAATAATAAACTTGTAATACGGCAATTCTTTTAAAAAGGTGTTCTCAGAAATGAGGTATCATGCGTGAAGATTCATGGCTATCAAGCCAAATGATCAATCTTGTGGCTACATTCATGGAATAGTTTGTTCAAATGATCTCATATTGTGCACAAGGGTGAATCTTGGAATTCCAAACAATGTTGCCTAAGGGAGTTTTCATTTTATTTACACGGAAAATTCATTTTCCATTTTTCGAGTGCCCGAAATGAGGTTTTTTTGTGAAGTACCTACCATATATTTGTTGCAAAATTGTACCAAATCAATTTTCTAAAATACTAGGACATATTTAATGCACAATTGACTAAATGGTTGGGTGTAAAAAGTTTTGATCCACCTCTGGTGAAAAAGACAAATTCCCGCCAATTCAGTAGGAAGCGGGTCAAATTTGAACTATAGCTGCCTCATAGTTTGCTATTTATGTTTTCCAAAAATCATTTCTAGTTACATAAGTACCTATTTAATCAGAGAAACACCAAAAAAATTCCATGATTCAACCACTAGCAAGGAACGGTCATTCCCGCTGTTTTGACCGCATTTTGAAATAGGCATCAAAAATTCAAAAAAAACAAAAAATTGGAAAACCTTCGCATTGTGTCATTATATGTGGCCAAGTTCCCAGCAAAAATAATAAACTTGTAATACGGAAATTCTTTTTAAAAAAGTGTTCTCAGAAATGAGCTATCATGCGTGAAGATTCATGGCTATCAGGCCAAATGATCAATCTTATGGCCACATTCATGGCATAGTTTGTTCAAATGAACTCATATCATGCACAAGGGTGCATCTTGGAATGACAAATAATGTTGCCTAAGGAAGTTTTCATTTTCTTTGCACGAAAAATTCATTTTCCATTTTTCCGAGTGCCAAAAATGAGTTTTTTTGTGAAGGTCCTACCATATAGTTGTTGCAAAAATTGAACTAATCAATTTTATAAAATATTAGGCCATATATAATGCACAATTGACAAAATTGTTTGGTGTCAAAAGTTTTGATCCACCTCTGGTGAAAAAGACAAATTCCCGTCGATTCAGTAGGAAGCGGGTCAAATTTGGACTGCAGCTGCCTCATAGTTTGCTATTTATTTTTTCCAAAAATCATTTCTAGTTACATAAGTACCTATTTAATCATAAATACATGGTTTGGTGGCGATACGTCGAGGTTTGGACGGTGGTTGAGGGCTCCAATTCTAGAGCGCGTAAACTAGCATGCCCGCCGCGTGGTCACCGCGTGACCGTGGCGTTGCCATGTGTTCTGGGCGGCCTAGGAATGTCTAGTGGGTTGGGCACTCCCCAGGTAGGTGCTAGGAAGAAAATCACAACATAAGATTCTCATGAGGAGACCGATTGATGCTCAAACATGAATAAGCTGCCAAGTGTTTGATTAGCGGTACGGGAAATGCACATGGCTAATGTGCGTGAGATTTGGCTGAGGATGGTCAGTTACTAAGAAGACCGTCTTCACAAATTTTCAGCTCAAAACGAGGACCCTAGGTGGTACTTGCTTTGCAAAGTACCACACTAGACATATATACGAATGTTGAAGCTGGGCTCAAAATAATGAATGGATTGAGCTGGCATTTGGTGGAAGATGGTTATTTGGGCATAGCAAAGCACTGTATAAAATGGATACCATTTGGACATGCCAAAGTGGTACTTCCTTCACAAAGTGTTTTTCTGAACAAAATAGGAATATGAATATTTTTGAATTATTTATGAACTAGGCAAGGAAGGTTTTTTACATATTTGATGAATATATGACCCAAAGAATTGAAGAGATTTGTTTTGGAATTTTGGGAATGACAGAAATACAGGTTGCTTCACAACCTAGGCAAGAACTGCCACATGGACATGACACATAGGCAAAACTGATGAGGTGGCGCCTAGTCATAGCAACCCACCACAATTTAAAAGGTTATGACCATCTATATTGGTCATGATCAGCTAGAAACAAGGCAACGGACCAGTGCTATCTGCTTTCTGACCATTTCGTGTAAGGAAATTACGACCTTTCTGACCAAAATGGTCGTTATAGTTTAGGGTTTGGAGCCCCAAGAACAGCTTTTGACCAATTGGTCTGAAATGGTCATAGATCTATGACCAATTCTTCCAGGGTCACTCACAGAAGGTCACCAGTTGATATATTTCTTGTAGTGGGAAGGATCCAATGGCCAGGAATCCTGAGCTGGGAGAAGCCTGCGTGTGCACTGCTATGCTTGTTTCTGGATTGATGCAATCTCGCCCAACAAATCTGAGCGATGCCACAACGAAAACATGGCCGGTAAAATAAAGAGCGATAAGACCATCCCAAAAAAAAAACTGATGACCAGAATATCCCGAAAAAACTGAGCGCTTAGGCTATTCCCAAACAGAACAAAGACATACAGGTTGTAACATCCTACAAGCCATTGGCCCATCCAAAGTAAAAAAAATACGTATACAGTGTAAGATCTCTCGGCAATCGAACATGCCCAATTCTCAAAATACTTTCACAAAACACACTATTTTGTACTTTAGATGCAATCTGTCCCAGCATATCCAAACACTCACTGATAATATTCAAAGATTTTATTCTCCAAACAGAAATATCTCCTAACAAACAAACATGGCCAAACTGTAAAAATACTTTCAAAAAACACATTATCATGTATATGGAGTACAACTTCCACGTCTTTTTCCTCCGGCGAAGAACAATTTAGGTGAACCAAAGATTTCAGACATTTTTGAATTTATTTTAGTTTTTTGATTGTACTGTTCACTCGAACTCATATGAGCTAGAGCTGAGAAGGGTATACTTCCATGTTCATAGATGCAATCCTTGGAATAGATTCTCAGTAATAAACATAGGTGCATTCTCTCGAAACCAATCGAAAATCTCACTTGTAATATATAGAGATTCGATTACTCCAAGAAACCACTCTACATAACCAAATCTCATGTTTGCATATATATAATCCCTCGGCATCCAAGAAACCTCTTTTCCATCGTGCAATATTATAGAGTACAACTTATATATAATATAGAGTACAACTTCTACAACAATCTCTCGAAACAAATACAATTCTCACCAATAAACATAGATGTAATTTCTCAAAAAAAAAACTCTCGCTAACAATATATGGAATTCGATCTCTCCAAAAAAAATATCTCCATTGTGCAAAAATCATCTCTTTAAATTGTGCAAGGTTTTAGAATACAACATCTACATCATCTTCCTCTAGCAAACAACACTTCGATTGAACTTCCTCCACCCAGTGGCATTCAACACTGACTATCAACCAAAGTACTGGGTTATGCAATGGTACAAGGATGACGATTTTCAACTTGGAAGAAGATTGATCGAAGCACCTAGATAATAATTGAAACTCATGTAGGAGAAAGTCGTATGTTGCAAAAATAGTCATCTCACCGACTAAATCAACATTGCCAATTGTTGTAAAAAGGGGACAATATCATAAATTAGTTTGCTTTGGTACGACTATGAACAAAAGCCAGTGTCAATCTGTAAACAAGGTAGGACTATATCTACCTAAAAAAGTTTACACACATGGATAGTTATATATCGGATAATGGTACGTGATGAAGGTAGCAACAAGGATGCTGTGGTCAAGACTATAGTTTATAAAACAATATTCTAATGATATATATAATTAGTTCACTGCAAAATATACTGAATGTAAAATCCGAGTTGATACGGCAGGTAGAATATGTATACTAGCGTGCCAAAGTATTTCCAACATGCATCAACAGGTGGAAATACATCATTACTACCAAACAACAACAATCTATGTTATGTGATTCTCGATTCTACATGCTTATTATTTAATGCAACACACCAATATTGAGAGCGTCAAGACATTTTCATATTGCATATGTACAATTGAGTCAGATCGGTTTCTCATATTCTGCTATTATATATTATTTTTTCTTTGTGAAATATTGCAGACCAATTGTGAGAGTATTGGGACATAGTTCAATTACGTTAATTTGAAGTCTACATTCGATTCTACGAGACAACCAACCTCAATGCAGCCAATCTAGAAAGTAAGTTGATGGGAGCTATCCGGCAACATCAATTATTCAGTTAGCAGAGAGAATTAGGAAAGGGGAATGGGATTGGGGAACATGAACATTCTCACTGTGGGAAAGTAGGAGTTGTGTAAAGAAGAACCAAGAAGTCAATTCGACTATCGAATGGTAGAGTGAAGAATCATAATAATGGGATGCATCAAATAAATGACATTTTGTCAATGCACTTTGGTACTATCAGTACACATTATGCCAAATATATCAAGGTTTAATTGGTAATAAGAAAAATGTTTGCTCTCTTAGTGTCTACCCTTGATACTTATGAAAAATATGTAAGAAAATCAGATCAAAAACTATATAAGAAAAAGAGATTGGTATGTCTAGCAAACTATATAAATTCAACATATAAGCCACCCTTGGTTGTGGCCGGTCCACGCCTAAGGAACCAAATACCTACCAACCAAGTTTTTATGGAAATGTATATACTATATACATAAATTAAATTAATTTCAGTACAAGATTACTAAATGAACATGCCAACCTTGCACACCGGTAGAAAATTAACCTATGACTACACGAAAACAATCAGAACTATTGAATTTTTGTTTACACAAAAAACTAACCAGCATGATAAAAAGATCGGCAAAAAAATTAAAAATGTAATTTTGAGAATTTTTTCGATCATAATACTATAGCTGGTACAGCAAGCATAATTAGGAAGTAAAGAATTACGAGAAAACACATCTATCTATGTATCAATAAAAACCCAAACTTACCAAAGGTGAAACTATGTTTGCAAAATTAATCCTTATATTTAAAATTGTCAATGGATTTGGTTTATATTTCCCTTCGATAAATGAAGCAATATATTCCGAACATTCCCATTCATAAAATCCTAGCCCGCGCATCGAGCGGGCCACTTTGCAAGTTTTACGAAAAGCACCATGAGTAAAATGTGAACCACCATCAGTCATGAGATATCTAGGGACTCCAAACCTCGAAAAAATTACTTCTTTAAGCATCTTAATAGAGGTGTTATCATCAGCACTACTAGTTGGAAAAGCTTCTACCCACTTAGTAACGTAATCAACAGCAACTAAAATATGTGGATATCCATTAGAGGCAGGAAATGGTCCCATATAATCAAAGCCCAAAACATCAAACGGTTCAATAACAAGAGAATAATTCATAGGCATTTCTTGACGTCTACTAATATTACCATTTCTTTGACATTCATCACAGGACAAAACAAACTTACGGGC
>LR880972.1:5346327-5366371 GCA_904067115.1 Aegilops sharonensis | reverse complement strand
CATCGCACATGGTCCAGAGATAACAACCGTCTGTTATGAAACAGAAAAACCCTCGAGGCGGGCGGATATTTCTAGAGATGCAGGCGGGATTGGGAACAAGAAACATCGCACACGGTCCGGAGATAACAACCGTGTGTTATGAAACAGAAAAACCCTCGAGGCGGGTAGATATTTTCTAGGGATGCAGGAGGGATTGGGAACAAGAAACATCGCACACGGTCCAGAGATAACAACCGTGTGTTATGAAACAGAAAAACACTTGAGGCGGGCAGATATTTTTAAGAGGGGGAGCCACGTGGAGCCCAATGTACTGTGCGGATCTATGCGTGACAAGGGCACCGGCGTGGCACACGGTTAGTGTGAGTGAACCGTGTCTGTTACGTCATCCGACTTGTCTAATGTTCATAAATTTGGCGAAAAATGACGCGGGAGAGGGTCAGAACACGAACACACTTGCATGTGGGCCAAATTTATGTATGAAAAGAGTGGTTTGATTTTCAAATACCAAATGCAACTTCGATGTGGCACCTCTCTCGCAAAGCGCACAATATTGCTTGCCCCCACCCCCCCTTGTGTCGGCACGAAGGGAATCCTAAGCTATGAATGCGTGCCCTTCCCCCCAACCGAGGTTCACCTAGCAAAGTGTGAAGTAGCTAGCAGCCCCCCTCCTGCCTCGTGTCGGCACGAAGGGAATCCTAAGCTATGAATGCGTGCCCTTCCCCCCAACCGAGCTTCACCTAGCAAAGTCGGAAGTAGCTAGCAGCCCCCCTCCTGCCTCGTGTCGGCACGAAGGGAATCCTAAGCTATGAATGCGTGCCCTTCCCCCCAACCGAGCTTCACCTAGCAAAGTCGGAAGTAGCTAGCAGCCCCCCTCCTGCCTCGTGTCGGCACGAAGGGAATCCTAAGCTATGAATGCGTGCCCTTCCCCCCAACCGAGCTTCACCTAGCAAAGTCGGAAGTAGCTAGCAGCCCCCCTCCTGCCTCGTGTCGGCACGAAGGGAATCCTAAGCTATGAATGCGTGCCCTTCCCCCCAACCGAGGTTCACCTAGCAAAGTGTGAAGTAGCTAGCAGCCCCCCTCCTGCCTCGTGTCGGCACGAAGGGAATCCTAAGCTATGAATGCATGCCCCCCCAACCGAGGAACACCTAGCAAAGTGCGAAGTAGCTAGCAGCCCCCACTCCCTCGTGTCGGCAGGAAGGGAGTCCTAATTGCTTGTTACATCACTGCTAGCTACCTTATGATTCACGAGCCGGCTCGAGAGCTGACTCGTGCTCGTACTGCTTTAGCCTCTACTAGATCTGTCACTGCTCCATCCTCTACGGGATTTACTCCTTATATTCCATCCAGTTCTAGTTCCCCTATTTCACCGGTTACTCCTCCGAGTAGCTTGGGCACCTCGACAGTGAATCCTCTCAGTGCTCCTGCCGAGTGGGTTTCACTTCTCACTACTCATGCAGCCCCGATGCGTCACCCTGCACCTGCCCCGGAGGGAGAGCCCTTGAGGCAGTGTTGTCGAGTTACCTTAAACCTGAAGGTTTCAGTTAACTTCGTCAGTTCAGGATCCGAGTCCGCTGCAGGAGAGGACCCCGCAGCACCAGCAGAGCAGTAGAGCTTCTGAGTCTCCGCAATTGTCAGGATGATGTACGGATGTAGTTGTACGATTCATGATGTTCCGTTTCCTATATGAGAGTAGTTGAACTCGGCATGTTGTTTATCTTTCATGTATGAGTATATGTATAATTATGTTGGAACTCTATTTTATTCATCGTATTTTCTTTGTTATTTCATTTCCTCTCGGGTTTTGTTGCTGGCTTTCCCCAATTTATTTTGGATGTTTCTCATCTCGGTTGCGTTGCCTTGGGAAAAATTCACAATAGGATGCCGCGGGGAGGCAGTAGTAGTGACGCTCACGAGGATGTCCCTGTTCGGCGTTCCGCACGACAGGCAGGGCACTCCCCCAAGCCGTACGTTCCACTACCGTCTCCACCGCCAAATCCACCATACACCAAGAAAATCTTCGTATGTTTGAGGAAAGGAGAAATAATGATCTGATTGAAATATTAAGAAGTGTGCAAGCTGTGGTTGGGCGGAATGGAAATAAGAACGGCCATCACTCCAAGTTGTCAGATTTTCAAAGGACCAAGCCTCCCAGTTTCAGTCATGTTATAGATCCTCTGGATGCAGATGATTGGTTGCGAACCATTGAGAGGAAGCTTGAGATTGCTCGTACTAAAGAAAATGATAAAGTTCTGTTTGCAACTCATTATCTTGAAAGCACTGCCGCCATATGGTGGGAAAATGCAAAACCCATGTGACCTGCTGATGAAGAAATCATCTGGGCAAAATTCAAGGATCAGTTCTAGAAATATCATATACCTACTAGTATTATGAAGGTTAAGCATCATGAATTTCTCGTGCTCCTTCAAGGAAATCAGTCTATGGGTGAATATTTGCAAAAGTTCAATTATTTGGCCCGTTACTCCCTTTATGACGTGGCCACCAAAGAAAGAAAGATTGACAGATTTCTTGGGGGATTAATGTGACGCCCCAAAAATTTAACCATGTTTTGTTTATTAAAATTTTGCCAGGAAACTTAAAATTTTATTTGCTGAATTCCCTTTTTATTTCAGAACCATTCTTTTCTTTATTATTATGGAGTTTTTACCCCAAGTGAGAACTTTTCAATCTTTATTGGACTCTTTTACCCTCTCAAATAAAACAATTCTTTTATCAGTAGGATTATTTATATAATTATCTTTCCCTGAGCTTTGCTTCTCCAAAAGGGTTTTTCATAAGTTTAAGGTCCCATTTGCACTGCAACCCTTTTATAAACTCATTCAAAAATTCCACCAAAATTTGGGGATGTCATGTGATGTTTTTAAAACAGTTTTATGCAATAATATATTTCATTCTTTGGATATTTTGAGTTCTACACCAAGTTTTCAAATCTGGTCCAGTGGGCAATTTTGCACTACAACCTAATTAAATATTTCTTTAAAACTCCCACCAAAATTTTGGGATGTCAGTAGGAGTATATTATTCATCTTTATGCAAAAAAAAAAACCCAGTGATGTTATTTGAAAAAGTAGAGTGAATCATCCTCCTTTGCATACTGGTTCAACTTGGTGATTTGTACTGCAACCATATTTTTGGTTGCTCTTTATCCCTTGATCCTTGCTCCTGATTGGAGACCACCCTGCCAAACCCTTAAGTCCAGAAGAGTGGACCCATTGGAGGATTTTAAGTGCATGCAATTATGCCCTTTTCTTTCTGTCCAGAATCAGTTTTCTCACAAACTTGCACTATCAAGTTTCTAGATTTGGCCAACTAACCTTGTCATCCCCACCTGCATCTAAAGAGACACTGATCTGGAGAGTTTGGCCTCTCAAATAGTTTCCTAGATGCTCTTGGCATCTGGTCAAACACCTTGAGTGCAGGGATAGTTTTGGCATGATTTTTGTTTTGCACTATGACCTTGCACCTCTGGACAAACTAGCATGTCCACTAAGCTCCTAGACGACCCTAACCTAGGCCTGTAAGTCCCCAGCGCCATCCAAAACCTCTAGCACCCACTGGCATTTCGCCGAACAGTTGGCGTGCATGCTCTGGGCGCGGCCAGAGTGGGCGTTTTGCACGTGCGTGCGAACGAGTCGCCGTGTCACGTTGCCGCCTCCCCCGCGCCTGTTCTGGCCCCTCCCCACTCGCAGCCAGCGCCCAGACCCCTCCCTCACCGCAGGGCCACCCTGGCCCCCTCCTGGCGCCCTACAGCACCGCCTCCGCAAGCCGCCACCACCGCCCGACAGCCTCTGCCCTGGTCGGCGCCGCCCGAGCCACACCAACGCGCCAGCTTGCTCGTGGAACAGCCCGAGCTCATCCACGAGCTTGTCCGCAAGCGCCCGTCGCCGCCACGATGCCCTGCAAGCTACAGCGAGGCGGTTCGTCGAGCTTATCTCCGGCCGCCACGGGACCGACCTCGATGAGATATAAAAAGGAGACCCCGGACTCGTACAGCCACTCAGGCGACCTCAGGCCGCCCCCATAGCACCCCCACAGCCAGCAATCGTCGGGGGGAAGCCGTCTTTCACGACTCCGGCCGATTCGGCCGCCGCCACGTCCCAGCCCCGCTCATCGCAACCAGGGCCTCCCCCATCATTCCAGCGCCACCGCTCGACTGCCCATGACCCTATGGAGCCGCCCAACACCTCAAAACCGCTCGGGATCCACCGTAGTCCAAACCCCCATCTCACCCGAAACTACTGTCCGCCTCGGAGCTCGCCGCCGGCGACTCCCTCCATCCCCGCCACCCACTCGACCACCGGGAGGACCGCCCTAGAGTGGCGGATCCATCCCCGTCCTCAGCGCCATGCGAGGAGCCGCCGTTCGCTAGTGTCGATCGCCGGAGCCCCCGCCTCGGCTCGGACAGGGGAGGAAGAGGGCGGGGGACTAGTCAAACCTGACCAGTGGGCCCGCTGGACCCACTGTCAGTAACCCAGCCCCGCCGCCACGTGTTTTAAGTGGAGGCGTATCTCCAAAGTACGTCTTCGACGTGTACTCGTCTCGAAACGTTTTTCTTTTTTCAGTTTTATTAAAAAAACCAGAAAGTTGACTAAACTTTGACTGGCTATATCTTTTAAAATAAAACTCCAAATGAGTTGATTCTTTTTCCTACCTCCCTCAAATATTGTCTAGTTTATTTCAAGATTTATTTGAAAAAGTTTCAGACAACTTATTTGTACCATTTTGAAACTATGTGTTAATTTGAATATTTTCAAAATAGGATTGTTGGAGGAGAAGAAAACTTCCAAAAGTTTTGTAGAGAACCTCACCTCTCCACACCTTGAAGGCAAGCATTCTGAACCCTGGCATGATATTTTTTGTGTGTTGGATTAATACGATTATAACATCACCTTAATACGGAGAACTCGTTGTTTTATGTGGTGACACGATCTTTTGCATGAATGCATATTGGGGACTTCCTTGCTGTTGGAAGTGGATATACGTGGGATAATAATCGTCCTCGTATGCCTTGCCTGCATGCCGGAAAGAAATCTGGGAAAGCCTCTGCCTTGGGTAGGCGTGAGCTTGTCTCCGGTCTCCGCCGGGACGGTTATGTCCGGTATGGCATAGTAAGGTATAATGAGTGGTGATCCTGTTGGTTGAAATATTTTTGTTATACATATAATGCAAGGAATCTTAAACCTCCTGAGTTGACCGTAGATCGAGTCTCGTTCCAGTAACCCCCATACTTGCTTCGTATTACCACTTGTCCCTGCCGCAGGTAGGGTACGGTTCAGTAAGTGTAAACCCCTTCCTAGCACACACCGTACAGAGAGGCCATGGTGGAAGATACCAGCCGCATCCGGTAGGCATGCCACCTGGTCCGGGGGCATGGGTGTTTCCGGTTGGGACCGAGAGGGGGGCACCCCTTAGAGCGCGTGATATAAATTTGATCCCATGCTACGCGAGGTTGTTGCCTCCCCACTTAGAGCTTTGCTTAACAGGTGTCATGGGTGATTCCAGACACCGGTAAGTTAAGCTGGTGTGTGCGAGTTAGGAGTGTTTTCAATTAAAAGACCGTAAATGGAATTAGTCCGATGGACTAAAGGAATCCGTTACTTGTGGGTAAAGAGTACACCCTTTGCAGAGGTCAAACCTATTCGAATAGCCGTGTCCATAGGTAAGGACTACAGTCTGGGATGGGTCAAGTGTCGGTCTTCGGAGGAGAAACTATTAAACCGGAACCTGGATCATGACTTGTGACTTTTGAGGATTATGATTATTATTATGATTATCGACTAACCCCTTTATATTATTTGTATTATCGAGTATCCCTGGGATGGTTCTACCTCCTGGATATTCACTGCGATTATTTTATAAGCCCTTTATGTGGTGTTGCTGAGACGCCTGACTGTGGAATGCTTGTTATTTATTTACTTTATAAGCCCTTTATGTGGTGTCGCTCAGACGCCCGACTGTGGCATGCTTGTTATTTATTTACTTTATAAGCCCTTTATGTGCTGTCGCTCAGACGCCCGACTGTGGCATGCTTGTTATTTATTTACTTTATAAGCCCTTTATGTGGTGTCGCTCAGACACCCGACTATGGCATGCTTGTTATTTATTTGCTTTATAAGCCCTTTAAGTGGTGTCGCTCAGACGCCCGACCGAGGCATGCTAGTCATTCACTATCCTTTCGAGACGTCGCTTCAGACATCCAATCGGTGCATTTTATTACTGCTTTGTTATACATATTCATGTTGCACATAAATAACCTGCTTGCATGCATCATAGATTTTATTTTATGACTGACAATGCGATCATAGAATATTTCAGAGCATGGTTAGCAATTCTTATATTATACCCGTGTTCATTATGTTTGCGAGTACATTCAACGTACTCACTGGCTTGTCCCTGGCTATTGTCTTGGCCAGATTTCTTGCTTGGAGAGGAGTGTTGCGATGACAGTCCCGGAACCTAAGCAATGGTGATAGCAGCCTCGCGAAGATAGGAGTTAGCCTGGTCAGCTGTTCCTGTGGGAAATGGAGTCCCATAGACGCTGAAGATCAACAAACCGCTTCCGCCACCAAACACTAGAAACAAATTGTTGTACTCATGGGCCAGAATGGTCTTGTACTACATATTATGTTTTTTTTCCTTGGAATTTCTGTATCAAGTGGGTGCCTCATCAGCTAACAGTAATCCTGGTGCTGGTGAGCACAAGGGACATTTTCTGGAATTTAATATCCCGAAAATCCGGTCCTCACAAACTTGGTATCAGAGCCCGGCTGACCATTGGCTAATCCTATCTTGGCCAGGTCGAAAAAGAACCTAGGAAAACAAGCCCACCAGACCCTAACCTAACCCCAGCCAAGCTTCTCGTGCAAGATAGCCACACAGTGACCCCGACACCTTTTGACAGTCGGTGCCCAACCTATCAATCTAGCCTGTCGATCACGCGCTAGTGACGGACACCTATATTGTCCCATTCACAAGCGTGTGAAGGAAGACTCTGTGCCCTTTTTCTATAAAAGGGCACGCTAGCCACAACCCAGCACAGCACAGCCTCTACCCCATACCGAGCCATAATGCCTGGCCCCGTCGTGCACAATGAGACCACAGCAACCAACCTTGGAGGTTTTGTGACCATACTCGCAAACCTCACCCGTCGTGCCTATGCATTAGAAGAGCCCCCAGAATATGTTGTGTGCCAAGGACCCATGAGCGGTGAGAGCCGTCAATTCTGGACCACATTGCACATCTATGGTATGGGTCTGTCACCAGAACGCCCCTATAGGTTCACCGGAAGGACAACTTCCTTTGAGCCACAAGCCATCCAACTAGCCGCGCGAGAGGCTATAGTTCAACTCCGGCACTTGTCGCCTAGAGTTAACTGCTGCTCGTTCTACTACTACCCCAGCCATGAAGGGCATGGTAGACCACCCCAAGTTGCCAACGGAGATCACGAGACGGATCCTGCATTGTTGCATCTGGTGCGCTATGTAAGTGCACTAGAGGATATGTTCGATCAAATCACCCTTGATTTGATCGCCGCTCGTGGAGAGCTGATTCGCCGAGCCCCGGCAAGAAGTGAAGATGAGCCCGACACCGACAACCTAGTCGTGTTGTTCGGACAACCGATCGAGACCTTGAGGTCAGCCCCAGCCATCAACCAAGGTGCTTTGATGACCCCAGAAGTGCTTCGTCGCCTTTCGGGAGCGCACTCCAACGGGACTGTGGCCAAGAATCCCCGAGATGGTCATCATTGCTACCCCGACCCTGCAGTTCCTCAAACCTCTCCAGCTAACCCTGATGGTGAGGCAAATGGAGAAGCCTCGGCATCCACAAGGCACGCCCGCTTAGATATAAAGAGGTAGACTAGAGTCGCTCGAGTAGTACCAAGTCTTAGTATGCTCACGCCCTGTAATTATGTGATCTTGTATCGCCATAATTAAATGCCGTTGCTGGTACGCCCCTATTTTAAATAGTAGCCATGCATGAGTATGTCGATGTGCAATTGCATTTTAACCTCGGACGTAGCTGCCAAAAACCAACCTCGACGACGCAAAGTTTGTGCTATGAGTAGAATTTTTGTTTTCAACTAGTGGGAGTAATATTTTCGAAAACAACTCTTAACAAATCTCGAGGACGAGATTTTTTTCTTAAGGGGGGTAGTGTTGTGACGCCCCAAAAATTTAACCATGTTTTGTTTATTAAAATTTTGCCAGGAAACTAAAATTTTTATTTGTTGGATTCCCTTTTGATTTCAGAACCATTCTTTTCTTTATTATTATGGAGTTTTTACCCCAAGTGAAAACTTTTCAATCTTTATTGGACTCTTTTACCCTCTCAAATAAAAAATTCTTTTATCAGTAGGATTATTTATATAATTATCTTTCCCTGAGCTTTGCTTCTCCAAAAGGGTTTTCCATAAGTTTAAGGTCCCATTTGCACTGCAACCCTTTTATAAATTCATTCAAAAATTCCACCAAAATTTGGGGATGTCATGTGATTTTTTTAAAACACTTTTATGCAAAAATATATTTCATTCTTTGAATATTTTGAGTTCTACACCAAGTTTTCAAATCTGGTCCAGTGGGCAATTTTGCACTACAACCTAATTAAATGTTTCTTTAAAACTCCCACCAAAATTTTGGGATGTCAGTAGGAGTATATTATTCATCTTTATGCAAAAAACCCAGTGATGTTCTTTGAAAAAGTTGAGTGAATCATCCTCCTTTGCATACTGATTCAACTTGGTGATTTGTACTGCAACCATATTTTTGCTTGCTCTTTATCCCTTGATCCTTGCTCCTGATTGAAGACCACCCTGCCAAACCCTTAAGTCCAGAACAGCGGAACCATTGGAGGATTTTAAGTGCATGCAATTATGCCCTTTTCTTTCTATCCAGAATCAGTTTTCTCACAAACTTGCAATATGAAGTTTCTAGATTTGGCCAACTAACCTTGTCATCCCCACCTGCATCTAAAGAGACCCTCATCTGGAGATTTTGGCCTCTCCAAGAGTTTCGTAGATGCTCTTGGCATTTGGTCAAACACCTTGAGTGCAGGGACAGTTTTGGCATGATTTTTGTTTTGTACTGTGACCTTGCACCTCTGGACAAACTAGCATGTCCACTAAGCTCCTAGACGATCCTCACCTAGGCCTGTTAGTCCCCAGCGTCATCCAAAACCCCTAGCACCCACTGGCATTTCGCCGAACAGTTGGCGTGCACGCTCTTGGCGCGGCCAGAGCGCGCGTTTTGCACGTGCGAGCGCACGGGTCGCCGCGTCACGTTGCCGCCTCCCCCACGCCCGTTATGGCCCCTCCCCACTCGCAGCCAGCGCCCCGACCCCTCCCTCACAGCAGGGCCACCCTGGCCCCCTCCTGGCGCCCTACAAAACCGCCTCCGCAAGCCGCCACCGTCGCCCGACAGCCTCTGCCCTGGTCGGCGCCGCCCGGGCCACAGCAACGCGCCAGCTTGCTCGTGGAACAGCCCGAGCTCATCCACGAGCTTGTCCGCAAGCGCCCGTCACCGCCACGATGCCCCGCAAGCTACAGCGAGGCGGTTCGCGGAGCTTATCTCCGGCCGCCACGGGACCGACCTCGATGAGCTATAAAAAGGAGACCCCGGACTAGTCGAGCCACTCAGGCGACCTCAGGCCACCCCCATAGCACCCCCACAGCCAGCAATCGTCGGGGGGAAGCCGTATTTCTCGACTCCGGCCGATTCGGCCGCCGCCACATCCCAGCCCCGCACATCGCAACCAGGGCCTCCCATATCATTCCAGCGCCACCGCTCGACTGCCCATGACCCTACGGAGCCTCCCAGCACCTCAAACCCGCTCGGGATCCACCGTAGCCCAAACCCCCATCTTACCCGAAACTACCGTCCGCCGCGGAGCTCGCCGCCGGCGACTCCCTCCATCCCCGCCACCCACTCGACCACCGGGAGGACTGCCCTAGAGTGGCGGATCCAACCCCATCCTCAGAGCCCCGCGAGGAGCCGCCATTCGCCGGCGTCGATCGCCGGAGCCCCCGCCTCGGCTCGGACAGGGGAGGAAGAGGGCGGGGGACTAGTCAAACCTGACCAGTGGGCCCGCTGGACCCACTGTCAGTAACCCAGCTCCGCCTCCACGTGTTTTAAGTGGAGGTGTATCCCCAAAGTACGTCTTCGACGTGTACTCGTCTCGAAACGTTTTTCTTTTTTCAGTTTTTTTTAAAACAGAAAGTTGACTAAACTTTGACTGGCTATTTCTTTTAAGATAAAACTCCAAATGAGTTGATTCTTTTTCCTACCTCCCTCAAATATTGTCTAGTTTATTTTAAGATTTATTTGAAAAAAATTCAAACAACTTATTTGTACCATTTTGAAACTATTTGTTAATTTGAATATTCTCAAAATAGGATTGTTGGAGGAGAAGAAAACTTCCAAACGTTTTGGAGAGCACCTCACCTCTCCACACCTTGAAGGCAAGTATTCTGAACCTTGGCATGATATTTTTTGCGTGTTGGATTAATACGATTATAACATCACCTTAATACGGAGAACTCATTATTTTATGTGGTGACACGATCTTTTGCATGAATGCATATTGGGGACTTCCTTGCTGTTGGAAGTGGATATACGTGGGATGATAATCGTCCTCGTATGCCTTGCCTGCATGCCGGAAAGAAATCTGGGAAAGCCTCGGCCTTGGGTAGGCGTGAGCTTGTCTCCGGTCTCCGTCGGGACGGTTATGGCCGGTATGGCATATTAAGGTATAATGAGTGGTGATCCTGTTGGTTGAAATATTTTTGTTATACATATAATGCAGGGAATCTTAAACCTCCTCAGTCGACCGTAGGTCGAGTTTCGTTCCAGTAACCCCCATACTTGCTTCGTACTACCACTTGTCCCTGCCGCAGGTAGTGTAAACCCCTTCCTAGCACACACCGTACAGAGAGGCCATGGTGGAAGATACCGGCTGCATCCGGTAGGCATGCCACCTGGTCTGGGGGCATGGGTGTTTCCGGTTGGGACTGAGAGGGGGGCACCCCTTAGAGCGCGCGATATAAATTTGATCCCATGCTATGCGAGGTTGTAGCCTCCCCACTTACAGTTTTGCTTAACAGGTGTCGTGGGTGATTCCAGACACCGGTAAGTTAAGCAGGTGTGTGCGAGTTAGGCGTGTTTTCAATTAAAAGACCGTAAACGGAATTAGTCCGATGGACTAAAGGAATCTGTTACTTGTGGGTAAAGAGTACACCCTCTGCAGAGGTCAAACCTATTCGAATAGCCATGTCCATAGGTAACGACTACAGTCTGGGATGGGTCAAGTGTCGGTCTTAGTGTCGGTCCTCGGAGGAGAAACTATTAAACCGGAACCTGGATCATGACTTGTGACTTGTGAGGATTATGATTATTATTATGATTATGGACTGACCCCTTTATATTATTTGGATTATCGAGTATCCCTGGGATGGTTCTACCTCCTGGATATTCACTGCGATTATTTTATAAGCCCATTATGTGGTGTCGCTCAGACGCCCGACTGTGGAATGCTTGTTATTTATTTACTTTATAAGCCCTTTATGTGGTGTCGCTCAGACGCCCGACGGTGGCATGCTTGTTATTTATTTACTTTATAAGCCCTTTATGTGGTGTCGCTCAGACGCCCGACTGTGGCATGCTTGTTATTTATTTACTTTATAAGCCCTTTATGTGGTGTCGCTCAGACGCCCGACTGTGGCATGCTTGTTATTTATTTGCTTTATAAGCCCTTTAAGTGGTGTCGCTCAGACGCCCGACTGTCGCATGCTTTTTATTTTTTTGCTTTATAAGCCCTTTACGTGGTGTCGCTCAGACGCCCGACTGTCGCATGCTTTTTATTTTTTTGCTTTATAAGCCCTTTACGTGGTGTCGCTCAGACGCCCGACTGTCGCATGCTTTTTATTTTTTTGCTTTATAAGCCCTTTACGTGGTGTCGCTCAGACGCCCGACTGTCGCATGCTTTTTATTTTTTTGCTTTATAAGCCCTTTACGTGGTGTCGCTCAGACGCCCGACTGTCGCATGCTTTTTATTTTTTTGCTTTATAAGCCCTTTACGTGGTGTCGCTCAGACGCCCGACTGTGGCATGCTTGTTATTTATTTACTTTATAAGCCCTTTATGTGGTGTCGCTCAGACGCCCGACTGTGGCATGCTTGTTATTTATTTGCTTTATAAGCCCTTTAAGTGGTGTCGCTCAGACGCCCGACTGAGGCATGCTCTTCATTCACTATCCTTTCGAGACGTCGCTTCAGACATCCAATCGGCGCATTTTATTACTGCTCTGTTATACATATTCATGTTGCACGTAAATAACCTGCTTGCATGCATCATAGGTTTTATTTTATGACTGACAGTGCGATCATAGAATATTTCAGAGGATGGTCAGCAATTGTTATATTATACCCGTGTTCATTATGTTTGCGAGTACATTCAAAGTACTCACTGGCTTGTCCCTGGCTATTGTCTTGGCCAGATTTCTTGCTTGGAGAGGAGCGTTGCGATGACAGTCCCGGAACCTAAGCAATGGTGATAGCAGCCTCGCGAAGAAAGGAGTTAGCCTGGTCAGCTGTTCCTGTGGGAAATGGAGTCCCATAGACGCTGAAGATGCACAAACCACTTCCACCACCAAACAATAGAAACAAATTGTTGTACTCATGGGCCAGAATGGTCTTGTACTACATATTATGTTTTTTTTGCTTGGAATTTATGTATCAAGTGGGTGCCTCATCAGCTAATAGTAATCCTGGGGCTTGTGAGCACAAGGGCCATTTTCTGGAATTTAATATCCCGAAAATCCGGTCCTCACAATTAAACCCAGAACTCCGATGTACCCTCAGTATGTTTGATTTCCCAGATTTCCAAACTCTGGTAAACAAGGCTTTCATTGCTGAAAGGGAGCACAAGGTCGTATCAGACAATAGGCCTGCCAATATGATCACAAGCACAAGCTCGAGCCAAGGAAGGAATGGCAGCCAGTGCAAAATGCTCGTACCTGGCAGCATACTCAGGTGGAATACAAGCCCAATTGGCAATAAAATGTTGACAAGACCACCACACAAGTCAAGAATGTCGTGACCAACCCGGTGCGAGAAGAGTGCCAACGCAACAATTCTTGTTTCAGTTGTGGACAAACCGGACATTATGCCAGATAGTGTCCGAAGAACGGCAAGGAAAATGCTCTATTCAAGCCGCAACTCAACTTTATGGGGTCATATCCTACCCAACAAAACATCACTGGGCACATTCATCATCTCTCCGCAGACGAAGCCCAAGAGAACCCCGAAGTCTTCATTGGTATGTTTTCTGTTAATAACATACCTGTTGTAATTTTATTTGACTCTGGGGCTTCCCACTCTTTTATTTTGCGGAGTTTTGTTGCCCAAAACAAATTCCCTTGTTCGCTTTTGGGCAAGAATATGCTGATACAATCCTCGGGATCCTTAATCAGGAGCAATCTGGTCTGCCGTAACCTGGAAATCAATATCAACAGAGCCCGTTTTCCAACTTCCCTCATAATCATTGAGTCTGTAAAGTTGGATGTTATCTTGGGTATGAATTGGTTGACCAAATACCAAGTATGCATAAACTGCGCGACCCGAGAAGTCACTTTGACCAGTCAAGAGGGGCAGACAACCAAATTCTATGCTCACAGAAGCATACCCAAGAAAGAAATGGTTTTTACCGCTATGGCTGGTGAGTTGGAATTAATTCCTGTGGTCAATGTATTTCCAGAAGAACTGCCAGGCATGCCACCCGATCGATAGCTTGAGTTTGCAATAGATCTTGTGCCTGGAACCGCACCGTTATACAAGAAGTATTATCGGATGCCCTCATCAGAATTAGTGGAACTAAAGAGACTGCTTGATGAAATGCTCCAAAAAGGATATATCTGTCCCAGCTCTTCACCATGGGGATCACCTGCTATCTTCATAGGTAAGAAGGATGGCAGCCTCCGCATGTGTGTGGATTACCGTCAGCTGAATGATGTCACTATCAAACATAAATATCTACTGCCCAGGATTGATGACTTGTTTCACAAGCTCAGTGGGGCCAATGTATTCTCCAAGATTGAATTAAGGACAGTATATCATCAACTCAAGATTAAAAAGGAAGATATTACTAAGACCGCATTCACTACTCAGTATGATCTTTATGAATATACAGTTATGTCCTTTGGTCTCACTAATGTCCCTGCCTTCTTCATGCATATGATGAACAAAGTATTCATGGACTTCCTCGATAAATTCGTGGTAGTATTTATCGATGACATACTTATATACTCAAAGAGTGAAGAAGAGCACAAAGAACACCTCCGAGCAGTGCTACAACGACTTCGCGACCATCAGCTATATGCCAAATTCAGTAAATGCGAGTTTTGGCGCAAGAAAGTTGGATTTCCTAGACATGTGCTATCCGCCAAAGGTATAGCCGTGGACCCGAGCAAAGTAAAGGATGTGCTCGATTGGTTACCACCCACAACCGTATCGCAAATCCGAAGTTTTCTTGGATTAGCCGGATACTACCGTTGTTTCATTGAAGGGTTTTCCAAGATTGCTAAACCCATGACAGAGCTGCTTAAGAAGGATAAGAAGTTTGAATTGACTGAGGACTGTGAGAAAAGTTTAAATGAGCTAAAGATATAGCTGACGACTGCACCTGTGTTGACTCTTCCAGATATCTACCGCAGCTTTGATGTATACTAAGACGGCTCCAGACAAGGTCTGGGATGCATACTTATGCAAGACGGCAAGGTGGTAGCATATGCATCGCGACAGCTACGACCCCACGAGGGAAATTATCCTACTCACGATCTGGAATTGGCCGCGGTGGTTCATGCTCTAAAAAATTGGAGACACTACCTCATCGGGTAGAGGTGCCAAATTTTTACCGACCAAAAAAGTCTCAAGTATATATTTACTCAGCCAGATTTAAATCTCCGTCGATGAAGATGGCTTGAGTTAGTCAAGGATTATGATCTTGGAATAAATTACCACCCGGGTAAGGCCAACGTGGTTGCCATGCAGTCAGTCGAAAGCCTGTCAGCGTGAATGTCATAATGAAATCCTTGCCTCCTGAAATTCAAGATGAGAATGCTCAGCTCAACTTGGTCATAGTTGATGCTGGTCTTGCTAATATTTTAGAAATTGCACCTACACTTGAGGAAGAGATCCGCAAGGCCCAACCAGCTGACACCGTCCTGCAGAAACGTGCCAAGCGTATGATAGCAGGATAGACTTCAGATATTTCTAAGGATAAACTTGGTACCCTTGGATTCCGTGGAAGGATTTGTGTACCCAGGCAGGCGGATTTAAAGAAGAAAATCCTATCGGAAGCACACGAATATTCGTATTATATTAACCCTGGAAGTACTAAAATGTATGAAGACCTTCAACAAATATTTTGGTGGGATGGAATGAAGAAAGACATTGCCTATTTTGTGGCCTGTTGCGACACAAAAGATGGGATTTTACCTTGCTGCCTAGATTTTCTGGTAATTTTTAGAAGGGTTCTTGATGTTTTCTTTTTGTGTTTATAATTATTTTTAGAGAGCAAAGCTTGTCTTGAGGATCACCTGGAGGATTGTGAACCTCATCTGCAGTAAGGCAAGCCACATCAACATTTTCATGGTGCCATTACAATATTTGTGATTTTTCAACTTGAATTAATGATTTAATCCATGCATTTAAATCACTAGTATATTATTTATATTCTAATTGGTTGCTTGTTTAAGTTGATATGCTTAGTTTACAGAAGTTTGAAGCTAACTAAGTTGGTTAAGTAACTAGAAATAATATTTGTTATGAAGAAGTAATATTGTTATGGATAAAAGTATTATTTTGAGTTAATTTCTTGGAGGAGAAAAAATGATAAATTTGCTAAGTAAAGATTCTGTTAAGTGATGATTAATCATAACCAGAGAAGTGTTATGAGTTGTTGATGTCTATGCTTAGTGTGGATATAGTTGACCCAGTTATTTCCGATTTCATGTGATGCATATATTCATGTTGCATTTTCATGGCATGTTATGGCGGCGGTTATTTTCACGTTAAGTTGAACCTGCTAATAACTCAACTTGAATATATCGTTGACCGGGTCATGGTGCCATTGAATCGAGTTTTCCTAATGCAACCACATTTGCCTTTATGGAAAGGCCTTTATTCGGTCCGTTGTCATGCCTCTGGTCGGTACCTCCAACGAGGGAAGGTTATGGGCGTGCAGTACCCTAGCCCGGTAAGCAAACATAACTTTGTGTGCCCGTTGTTGATGTTATGGTACCTTGTCCCCGTTTGGGACCGTTTATGTTTTGCCACGACGGTGGCCGTTGGTGTCTTTGGTAGACACGGGGCCACCCAGGACTAGCCCAGTGGGGAGTGAGTCGGAGTGGCAATGGAGGGGTTGGGTCGGAATGCCGTTGGTCCACCCGAATGGGAGTGCGAGGCCATGGGTTCTGTGGTGTGGGTACAGTGCACTACCTCTACAGAGTGTATTAAATCTATCAATAGCCGAGTCCACAGTTACGGACACGATCGAAAGTAGGTCACACCATGGTTCAACGTTTAAATTAATTTTGCACACTAAGTTATGAGCTTCGCACTGTTGAAAAGATGATGGTGGGTAAACCATCTTGATGTTGGAGACCAAGTGTTGGTCATGGTTGTGATCGCCGGAAAGATCACTGTTTGAGACCACGTGTTGGTCATGGTTGTGATCACCGGAAAGATCACCGTTTGGTTACACGGTAACCCGATCCAAGACCACGAGGTTGGTCCGTTTGTGATCCGAGAGCGATCGCCATTGGTAAGCAAGTCCGAGGAAATTTTATCACGAGATCATGATCACAACATGTATGATATATTGTTGCATTGCTAACTGGTTAAGTATCATGATATTTTTTTTTCATTATGTTTATGTTTGTTGTGAGCTTGCAAGTACATTCAATGTACTGACCTAGCGTGCCTTACCAGTTTTGAGGAAAGTCTTGTTGGAAAGGTGTGCTGTCCGAGTCTAGATCGTGTCCACGTCGGTGTCCCTGTGCTATGGAGTTCCGCTACGACGTTGTTCCGCTGCCACGTAGTTGTTATGATTGAGGCCCCTTTATGTTCACTAAATAATGTACATATTGTTCAGCTGCACCGTGCGTGCCGCTTGGCCTCACCACCGGTTGTAATATAAACTATGAACCACTAGCATCAATAAAGCGGTTGTTTTCTGTACCAAGATGTTGTGTGTTGCCAGAAGACATGATCTCTGGGCTGGCAATGCATGGTAAACCGGTTGCTCTGA
Organism: Aegilops sharonensis; assembly: GCA_904067115.1. NCBI lineage: Eukaryota > Viridiplantae > Streptophyta > Magnoliopsida > Poales > Poaceae > Aegilops > Aegilops sharonensis. The sequence goes on along the minus strand of LR880972.1, from coordinate 5,349,057 downwards.
GCCGGGGTGCGACAACCAGGGAAGTGAGTGCATGAAGGTATATGTTTAGATCTTGCAATTGAATATTTTAGTTTCTTGTTTTATCACTAGTTTCGTTTATGAAAGAAGAACACAAAAAATGGAATTGAGGTTGCATCATATTATTGATCATCTTTATAATATCTTTCTTGAAAATGATGGTTCAAAAAATTCTGCTCAATTGATAGAAGAAGAGTTCTATAGAATGCTTGGTATAAATGATGAGCATGCTTGCAATGTTGTTAGTATGGATTCTTTGAATATCCATGATTCTAATGATATGCAAAGCCATAAGCTTGTGGATGCGATGTTTGATGAAGATAATATTTTTAGTCCCCCAAGATTTGATGAGAAAAATTATTATGATGAAAGCATGCCTCCTATCTATGATGATTATGGTGATGCCATGTATGCTATATTGAATAATGATAACCATGAAACGTGTCATCATGATTTTGTTTTTCAATCACATGATAGTTATTTTGTTGTGTTTGCTCCCACTAGTATTCATGAGAATAAATTTTCTTATGTGGAGATTAAGAAAATTTCTATGCTTGTGGATCATGAAAATAATGATTTATGTGATAGTTATATTGGTGAATTCATTCATAATGCTACTGAAAATTATTATGAGAGAGGAACATATGCTTTTACATATTGCAATAATATCAAGTTTACTCTCTATGTGTTCAAAATCTTGAAGTTGCACTTGTTTTCCCTTCCTATGCTAGTTGATTCTTGTTCCCATAAGTTCTTTGCTCACAAAACCCCTACGCATAGGAAGTGGGTTAGACTTAAATGTTCTTGCCATGTGCTTCATGATGCCCTCTTTATATTTCTATTCTTATCTTTTATGCGAGCATCATTGAAATCATCATGCCTAGCTCAAAGGCATTAAAGAAAAGCGTTTGTTGGTAGACAACACAACAATTTTACCTACTGCTTTTGTGTGTTCACATGATTATGCTACTGTAGTAATCATGTTTTATATCTTTTGTTTCAATAAAGTGCCAAGTAAAGCCTTTGGGATAGTGTGGATGATAGTTGACTTGATTCTGTGCAAAAACAGAAACTTTTGCGTCCAGTGCAGAAATTCTTATCTTTTACTGGAACATGGAAAAATTCTAAGTTTTTTATAGTTGATGGGTATACAAATTATCTAAGTTGTCCTAAGTTTTCAGAATTTTTGGAGTTATAGAAGTATGAGATAAATTCAGATCTTCACGTACTGTTCTGTTTCTGACAGATTCTATTTTCATTGCATAGTTTGCTTGTTTTCTAGCTTCTATGGCTTATATTGCTCAATATAAATTGTGGAAATGATGTGCTATAGTAGTCTTTATGTGTAAACAATTATTAATCTTATCTTGACAGTACTAAAGTGAATGATTTGGCTTTATCATACTAACCCTTCTCACGAAGTTCCGTTAAGTTTTGTGTGATTGATGTTTTCATGTTTTGGGCGAGATATCAATAGGAGGAGAATAAGGAGTGACAAGAACCTAAGCTTGGGGATGCCCAAGCCACCCCAAGGAAATATCAAAGGAATATCCACTAGTAGAAAAAGGGCCTATAGTCCCGGTTGGTGAGGGCCTTTAGTCCCGGTTCATGAACCGGGACTAAAGGGTCGGTACTAATGCCCTGACCCTTTTGTCCCGGTTCAATTCAGAACCGGGACAAATGGGCCTCCACGTGGCCTGTCCGCTGAGCCCAGGCAGGAGGGCCTTTGGTCCCGGTTGGTGGCACCAACCGGGACCAATAGGCATCCACGCGTCAGCATTTCTATGGCTGTGGTTTTTGTTTTTTTTAAGGGGGGGGGTTTGGGGGGTTTTGGGGGGTTAATTTAGGTGTTCCATATATTGTGCTATAGCTAGCTAATTAATAGAGAAAAGTGTCCTCTCTTTTGTCCGTGCTTGGTCGACGCTACGTACTATACATACGTATAGAGAGGAGTAGCTAGACACGCTAGCTAGCTAGTAAGTAAGCAAATGGAAGATCGTCATGAACATATATGCATACAGAGAGAAGTGATATCGACCACCTCTCCTTCTCCGAGAGATTGGTCGAACAACAAGTTCTCGTATATCTATCCGACACTACCGGCTACATATATACAATAATTATCTTTTACAAATATATAATCTCCTAACATACGGATGCGTGGTCCACATAGTATTCTCCGTCTTCTGTGATCATGTGGTCAAGAAAGAATGCCGCCAATTCCTCTTGAATTGCTCGCATGCGATCTGGTGCTAGGAGTTCATCCTGTTGGAGAACGTAGTAATTTCAAAAATTTTCCTACGATCACGCAAGATCATGGTGATGCATAGCAACGAGATGAGAGTGTTGTCTACGTACCCTCGTAGACCAGCAACGGAAGCGTTGACGCAACGTAGAGGAAGTAGTCGTACTTCTTCCCGATCCAACCGATCCAAGTACGGAACGTACGGCACCTCCGAGTTCTGCACACGTTCAGCTCGATGACGTCCCTCGAACTCCGATCCAGCCGAGTGTTGAGGGAGAGTTTCGTCAGCACGACGGCGTGGTGACGATGATGATGTTCCACCGGCGCAGGGCTTCGCCTAAGCTCCGCAACGGTATATTCGAGGTGTAGTTTGGTGGAAGGGGGCACCGCACACGGCTAAGGAACGATCTCAATGATCAACTTGTGTGTCATGGGGTGCCCCCTGCCCCTGTATATAAAGGAGGGAA
>LR880972.1:5290697-5322300 GCA_904067115.1 Aegilops sharonensis | reverse complement strand
CGTCTTCCATCATAACCCCTATTTCTCCGTGCCTCGTCCAAACATTATAGTGTGGCATGAAACCCTTGTAAAGCAGGTGGGTGTGAAGGATTTTCCGGTCAGAGTAAGACTTCGTATTCCCACATATAGGGCATGGACAACACATAAAACCATTCTGCTTGTTTGCCTCAGCCACTTCGAGAAAATCATGCATGCCCTTAATGTACTCGGAGGTGTGTCTGTCACCGTACATCCATTGCCGGTTCATCTGCGTGCATTATATATAATTAAGTGTGTCAAAAATCATTACAGAACATCATGAATAGATAATTAAGTGACCAAATTAATAGAAGTTCATCATCACATAAAAACCAAAGTACATACATAGTTCTCATCTAACAACATAAAGCTCTACAGAGCATCTAAATTAATTAAACCATACATTGAAACTATGTAAAACATTTCAATGCGAAAACAAATGCGATCATAATCGCAACCATGGTAACAACTGATCCAACGACATAATGATACCAAGCCTCGGTATGAATGGCATATTTTCTAATCTTTCTCATCTTCAAGCGCATTGCATCCATCTTGATCTTGTGATCATCGACGACATCCGCAACATGCAACTCCAATATCATCTTCTCCTCCTCAAGTTTTTTTATTTTTTCATTCAAGAAATTGTTTTCTTCTTCAACTAAATTTAACCTCTCGACAATATGGTCGGTTGGCATTTCCGGTTCAACAACCTCCTAGATAAATAAAATCTATGTCACGTTGGTCGGCATAATTTTCATAAACAATAAATGAATTATGAAAATATAATATATACCACATCCGAATCATAGACAGGACGAGGGCCGACGGGGGCGGATACCAAAACCATCGCACTATATAATACGCAATAATAAAAGTAAGAAAATAATACAAGTAAGAATATTTTTCCTTTCACAAAAAAAAACAAGAGGCTCACCATGGTGGTGCTGGCGATGAGATCAGCGCGGGTGATCGACGGCGGTGAAGACGGGGACGGGGCATGACGGACCGCTAAACCTAGACAAATATTGAGGAAAATGGAGGTTGGAGGTCGAGCTTGGAGAGGAGAAAGCTTAAGTAGTGTGGCTCGGGCATTTCATCGAACACCTCACGTGCATAGGAGGTGAGCTAGAGCGCCACAAAGCCCCCCCTCGCCGGCAAGAGAAAAATAGAGCACTGGAGTGCTCTGCTCGCGAGCGAGGGGTATATATAGGCAGCACTATTGGTCCCGGTTCGTGGCATGAACCGGGACTAAAGGGAAGCCTTTGGTCCCGGTTCATGCCACCAACCGGGACCAATAGTGGTGGGCCATGAGCCAGGCCCATTGGTCCCGGTTCGTCCCACCAACCGGGACCAAAAGGTCCGGACGAACCGGGACCAATGGCCCACGTGGCCCGGCCGGCCCCCTGGGCTCATGAACCGGGGCAAATAGCTCCATTGGTCCCGGTTCTGGATTGAACCGGGACTAATGGGCTGAACTGGCCTGGGCCATTGCCCCCTTTTCTACTAGTGATCCAAGCAACTAAGCTTGGGGATTCCCCGGAAGGCATCCCATCTTTCATCTCCTACATTATCGGTAACCTCACTTTGAGCTATGTTTTCATTCGTCACATGATATGTGTTTTGCTTGGAGCGTCAATTTATTTTATTAGGATTTTCTTGCTGTTATTTAGAATAATATTTTGCATCTTTTATTTCAATAAATTGGCATTGACAGCCTTTACTATGCTTATTTTAGAAGTCTACATGTTGCTGTTTGAAAACAGAAAGGTTACCGCTATTGCAAAAATTTCCTAGAAAAGTAAGAGTGTGATAAAATGTTGAAACTTTTTGCATAATAAACTCTGATAAATTTTCTTCAGTGTGGTAAATCTATAATACCTAAATAGTTTATCCCCAGTATATTATTTCTCTTGACATGCAAGTTGTCCACATCAGCAACAGTCCACATCAGCAAATCAATCTGGCCTCGTCAGCATTCCACTCACAAACCAACGAATCATTGATGCAATTTTTCATTTTTTTTCATGCTTAGCCATCCTTTGTCACTGAACAGACCTGTCTCTTCCTCTTTCGCCTTTCAACTAGCATTTTTTCCCTTCCACAGACCACTCTCCCCAACCATAAATCCACTAGCACCAGCCTGTGCACATTGGGCCCACTACATCCTGAACCTTCTTCGTTCCCCACTCCTCTCTCGATCCCTACATCTTCATCTCTCCGCATCCCTTTCTAATCTGTTGATGACTACCATGCGGCGCAACGCGCCTCTGCCCTCACCTCATATCGCCCATGTGTGCCTTGCTGCAGGGGTAGTGGTTGCCTATGATCTACCGCCGCATCGTGCAATTGACCTTTGGCTACAAAGAGGATCTTGGGCGCGCGGCCGCAACCTGCCCGGAGAAGCCGCTGGCCCTGCCATCTTCTTGCCATCACCCATTGTAACGCCCTCGATGCGGCTATATCTCCCACGTGTCAAAGCACGACTTAGAGGCATAACCGCATTGAAAGCAATGTCGCAAGTGAGGTAATCTTCACACAACCCATGTAATACATAAGGGAAAGAGATACATAGTTGGCTTACAATCGCCACTTCACACAATACATAAGTAAAGCATTACATCATACTGATACAATCAAGGTCCGACTACGGAACCAAAATAAAAGAAGACTACCCCAAATGCTACACAGATCCCCGATCGTCCCAACTGGGCTCCACTACTGATCAACTGAAACGAAACAACACAATGAACAAGATCTTCATCAAGCTCCTCTTTGAGCTCGGATGCGTCACCTGCACGGTTTCATCGGCACCTGCAAACTGGTTTTGGAAGTATCTGTGAGTCACGGGGACTCAGCAATCTCACAACCGCGAGATCAAGACTATTTAAGCTTATGGGTAGGAGAAGGTAGTGAGATGGAGCTGCAGCAAAGCGACTAGCATATCTAGTGTCTAACATACGCAAATGAGAGCGAGAAGAGAAGGCAAAAGCACGGTCGAACAACTATGATCAAGAAGTGATCCTAGAACAACCTACGTCAAGCATAACTCCAACACCGTGTTCACTTCCTGGACTCCGCCGAGAAGAGACCATCATGGTTACACACGCGGTTGGTGTATTTTAATTAAGATCAACTTCGGGTTTTCTACAACCGGACATTAACAAATTCCCATCTGCCTCATAACCGCGGGCACGGCTTTCGAAAGATAATACCCGGCAGGGGTGTCCCAACTTAGCCCATGATAAGCTCTCGCGATCAACGAAGGATATTCCTTCTCCCCGGGAAGACCCGATCAGTCTCGGAATCCCGGCTACAAGACATTTCGACAGCAATAAAACAAGACCAGCTAAGCCGCCCGATGTGCCGACAAATCCCGATAGGAGCTGCACATATCTCGTTCTCAGGGCACACCGGATAGGTCAGCCTACGAGTAAAACCAGCCCTCGAGTTGCCCCGTGGTGGCCCCGCAGTCTGCCCGTTTCGGACCAACACTCGAAGGAGCACTGGCCCGGGGGGGGCTAAAATAAAGATGACCCTTGAGTCTGCAGAATCCAATGGAAGGGGTATATGTGGTAGGTAGTCAAATGGTAAACCAAGGTTGGGCCATGCTGGAGGAGTCTTATTCAAAGCGAACTGTCAAGGGGGTCCCATAAATCACCCAACCGCATTAGGCACGCAAAATCCGGGAACATAATACCGATATGAAGGAAACTAGGGCGGCAAGAGTGGAACAAAACACCAGGCATAAGGCCGAGCCTTCCACCCTTTATCAAGTATATAGATGCATTAATTAAATAAGATATATGGTGATATCCCAACAAGTAAACATGTTCCAACAAGGAACAACATCTCCATGTTCCAACAAGGAACAAACTTCATCTTCACCTACAACTAACAACGCTATAAGAGGGGCTGAGCAAAGCGGTAACATAGCCAAACAACGGTTTGCTAGGAAAGGATGGTTAGAGGCTTGACATGGCAACATGGGAGGCATGATATAGCACGTGGTAGGCATCGTAGCATAGGCATGGCAAAAGAGCGAGCATCTAGCAAGCAAAGATAGAAGTGATTTCGAGGGTATGGTCATCTTGCCTGAAATCCCGCATGGAAGAAGAACGAGTCCATGAAGAAGACAAACGAACGTAGTCGAACGAATCCTCACAACTCCGGAACGAAACCGAAGCTAACGAGAGAAGCAACCCGGAAAGAAGCAAACAACATGGTAAACAACCATCACATACACATGGCATGATGCACAACCAAGTATGATGCATGTCCGGTTTAAATAGCATGGCATGGCAATATGCACAAACAAAACTACAAGTTAAATGGAGCCCAATATGCAACGAGTTGCATATTGACGAAACACCACATCAATTATTTAGTTCACTCCCGAATAGGTACTCAACAATATTAAATATTGGTTAACATGACAAGAGGTGAAGCATAACAAAACTATACCATCTAAACAATTTAAATGGGGCCGGATATAACAAACAACAAATCCGGTAAATCCCCATATGCATTTAGCAAATTAATGGAAACAACAAATATAAACATTTAAATGTTGTTATCATGATGCAGATGACATATACAAGTTTTAAGAAATTTTTATGAAAATGTTGATATGAGCATGTTATGGAGCATTTGTCACCATGGCGGAACAAAAAGGGTGCCACGGCGGCGAATCCGAAAATGATGCCACGGCAACATATCGGTTCCGGTAGCTCATGGAGACACCTGTGCAAAAGGAGGCGTGCGGATGTGTGCAACATGCTAGAGATGGTGGGACGCTCCCGACTACCGGGTTCCCACGGGTCGACGGCATGGCAAACGAGGAACGTGCAAAGACAATTCGATCACGATGCAAAACTCGAGCATCTCATACAACACACAAGCATTCGGTCCATGGTTGATCATCTCGGGGTTATACCTTCGAAGCATGCATTTTTGGAGCGGTTCGAGTCGTCGAGGGAAGTAGTGGTACTCGTGGGTCATAGTGGAAGTAGTTGTTCTCGCGACGGTAGTGGAAGTAGACGTTCACGGGTCGTCTTGGGAAGTAGTCGTACAGGGCGTCGGTAGAGGTACTCGCGATCTTGGCGACGGTAGTGTTACATCTCATAGTGGAAGTAGTGGTACACGGTGACGGTAGTTGTACACGTTACGTAGATGTCCGGGGTCGTCGGGTCGTCATGTAGCCGTACATGTTCGTCGTGGTACACGGTTCGTAGTGGTACTTGGGATCTTCTGAACTTGCCGGTATTGACGAAACAAAGGGGTACTTGGTCTTGACGTCCACGGGGTCTTCGGCCTTGACGTGAAGCAGGGAGGCGGAGCTCCTGCCGGGTCGATGGTGACGAGGTCGGAGATGCGAGGACGGGCAAAGGGGCTGCTCCTGCAAAGGGGCTGCTGGGACTGCAGGGGCGACGGGAGCCAGCGGGGACGCAGGGTCGCGCGCGCCGGCGAGGACCGGCAGCGGGATGACGCGAGGTCGCAAGGGAGGCGGGCGACGGAGCAAGGTGGAGAGGCAGATGCGGGCGAGCGGAGTGGGGGCTTCGGGCGGCGATGGAGGGCCGCCGGAGTTGGCCGACGAGGTGCGCGGGTGCCGGTGCAAGGAGACGGGGCAGCGAGGGGATCGCGCGCAGGGAGGACATGGGGGCCTGGCGCTGGGGAGGAAGAGAGGCTGCGAGGGAGATGAGGGAGGAGGCCGCAGGGCGGCGCGGTCTGGACTAGCCGACCAGAGGGGCGACGGGGCAACATAGAGCGCTGCGGGGCTCGCGCTCGAAGGAACAAGGGGAGGGGATCGAGCCGAGGAGAGGGAGAGGGGGTCGGGCGCTGGCGGCGCATGATGGGTGCGTGTGTGTGATTTGCGGTGTTGTGGGAGGACGAGAGGAGGAGGGGATCGATCCCGATCGGGACGAGTGGCTGGCAGCGGAGTGGGGAACGAGAGGGAGGGAGATCGAGCGGAGGCTGGGCTAGGGTTAGAGGCATAGAGGGGGCGCGGCTGGGCCTTGGGCCGGCTGGGTTAGAGCTGGGCCTAAGAGGCCGGCTAGGCACTCTTCTCCCTCTCTCTTATATTTTCTTTAGCAGAAAACAATTAAAGAGAAGAAAAAGAAAGAGAGGGTTAGGGAAAGATAAAAGCGCAAGGGGATAATTTTCCCGGACTCACAAAAATGAGTTTGATCCAAGAAAAATAGGAATGGCCAAGATTGCAAGATGTAAACTCAAACTCAGTTGAATTAAATTCAAATGATTTGAATAGGAAGTGAGGTTTGGGAAGGTCCAAAAATGTTGAGGATTTCGGTGGGGCTCCGGAAAATGACGAAATAATCTATGGGCAAGGTTGGAGACCAAGAAGTGAGATAACAAAGGCATGGAGAATTATTTTGCAAGTGGGTTATGGGTGATTCCGAATTAGTGGAATATTTAATAATATCTCCCTAAATATCGGGAGGGTATGTTATAAAGAGAAGTCACCCTTCCCTCGATTTAAATGGACCGAAGATCCATGCAATTTATTTGGAAGAGTTTTAAAAATTAAATGACATGATGGCATGATGACATGATGCAAAGCAAAAAATAAAAGAGCAAGCACAAATGAAACAGACGGCGAAACTCGGAATAGCTGGAAGTCTTCTGGAGCTCCGGTCTCGGGGCGTCACAACACTACACCACTACAAGAGGATCTCGTCCCGAGATCTAGGATGGCACCAGAGAAAAGCGGAAGAGAAAGAGGTAAAACAAAGTTGCTTCTACGACAAACGAGTGAAACCACGAACCTTGAGAGGTTGAGCAAATCGAAAGAAAGAATACAATGGAGGTGAACGAGATTGCAAACAATCCGTTAGAAAAGAGGAACAAGGAACATTACGAGAACTAAGAGGTTAAGTGACAAGATAGATTTTGAAGCCACTCCTGTTAAAACAAGATAGAGTAGGATTAAGAATGATATAATTTGGGCAGCACTCCGACTGAAAATGGAAGGAATTAGAATCATGAACTTGAGAAGATGGGATGATACTTGATGAAATCAACAACACACTGCCTCCGGAACAAAAGAATAGAAGCTAGATTGTTGGGAAGAAAAGAACGGAGAAGAAAATGCCAACTTCTACCACAAATGAGCTTGGAAAGCACCCTTCCAAGAAGGTTAGAACGAAATTGTTGGAAAACCAACAACGAAAAGAACAAGCTTGTAGTGGGCTTATGGAAAACTTCTCAAAATTGAGGCAAAATACAACCACTATGGAAACAAATAATATAATTGATAACACCAACGAGATGAAAAATTTCTTCCACCAAGATGATGGAGAGATAACTTGGATCATAGGTAAGCACCACAATTGGCAACATTCCTTCGGAAAGGCTTTAGGTGAAACCTAAACCAAGATAACTCCAAGGAAGAGATTGATGGATTTAAATATCTCATTCTTGACAACAAGTGAATCATGAAACATGAACGAAACTGTCAAAATGACATAACACCACCTCAAAAGATAAGGTCGAAATAATTGCACTTCGGAATGCAAGATGAAGAATGCTTGAACTCCTCAAAACAAAACATGTGTTGAGTACCATGTTTATTTTGAAGTATGGCTTGACGGATCTTAACTCCGCGAGAAATCTTTATGAACAATTGAAGAATGAAAAGAATCCTTGACGAAGCACCATGTAGAGCCTCCATGAAGAACTCCGGTAAATAAAAGGATGATAAAAAGGAAGAGAAGTTGACAACACAAGGTGAAGCCTTGCAGTGATAAGATGAAGCTTTGAAATGATATAACCGAGAAAACTTTGAACTCCGGAAAGAAAGATGAACAAATGAAATCAAGAATTTTGATGAACCTCCGGAATAAGGAATCGAATTTACTCGATGAATCAAGAATAAGAATTACATTATGCTCATCCTTCACCAATTAAATTGATGGCAAGCAATGGATTTGGCATATTACTTATTTCTCGTAGAAAGGATTAAGATAGATATGGCGCAAACTTGAGAAGGTCTTCAACGAACCACCGGTAGGATTGAAAACAATGATTAAATTAATATGAGAACATAGGAAGAGGAATCTTGAACGAACCACCATAAAAATTGAAAATGAACGAAGATACTTCAGAAAATTTGATACAAGAGAATGAACAGATCACGAGCTGATTAGATAATACTGGAATGATACACCGGTATGATTTGGAGAACAAGAGCTGAAAGCTGGAACGAATAATTCTGAGATGATGGGCTCCGAAGAATCAAACTGAAAATACTCCTGAAATGCTCCGGATGGGTGAATAGAATTCCCACAATCGAAAACAATTATGAGAGGATGGAACAAGCTAGAACCATGAATCTCTGGAAGAACGGGTAAGGATTTAAAGGAACTCTTCTTCGGTCTTGAAAATCCGCGAATGACGACGAGAAACACCACCATGAATTGTTGAGAAACTCCGGAAGGATTAAAAGAGGAAAGGTTGAGCCAAAGATGAGAAAAAAAATTGAAAGCGACCTTGGAGAAGGCATGTGACTGATGAAAATTCATTCTTACGTCACACTTGAAAAGAATTTGAGAATAACTTCGGAAAGAATTAGCAGAGTCAGGAAAGATCCTGGAAAAAGACCTGTGGGTTAGGGCCCACTCGAAAGAAACATCGTTGAAGGATCTCTTGAAATAGAGATTGCACCAGTAGAATTAAATGGCTTGAATGAGATAACAATCTCCAAATAGCTTGAACAGATTTGGAATGGAAAACACGAATCTTCTGAGATATCTTCATCACTCCCAACCAAATGAATAGCGAGAAGTGAATGATTACGAGATACAACGACATGAGAAAGCATTGTGAAAAGAGGAAAAGGGATAAGATCAACACCGAAATCTTGAACTAAATCCACCGGAGAAGAAAATTAGAATGGAACAATGATAAGGTTGAAACTTCCTTAGCGTCTTCATGAGAAATCACCGGATAAAACATTAAAGGAAAAGAATGAAGAAACTTCCCTCAATAAAATGGATACTTGATTAAGAAATCTGAGTCCATGAAGAAAAAGGGGTGGGTGGGTGGGAAAACAAAGGCAACTTGGGTCGGATGAAATGAACACCGTTGAGAAAAAGCTTAGAATTGATCTTGCGAATGTTGGAATGATCGGATTTAATTGGAGAGAAGCACACGGTTGGAAAGGATTGAAAAGACGACCTTGATGAACAAGAAGGATTAGCATCCACATAGAAATATGAGAACACCGTTTAGAATAAGGTATGGAATCAACACTTGACTTCGAAGCAACTCGAATACCACAAATAAAACAAAACAAAGGATTTGGCTTGCAGAATGAGCTGGAAACAAACATATGATAGATCCCATATCGTATCATGTGTGTGTTGGAAAGATATCCTACGAGATACTTGAATTCCCACTTATAAACTCCCGAAACTTTCTGGTTATGCAATCAGGTGTTGGGGATACAGGGGACACAAAATATATCACCCAAACTAACAATACCTAGATCCAGTTGTATCCATCCTTCAACACATAACCAAGAAAACTCCAGAAATCGTTTACCTTGACCTTCGAAAAGCATCCGTTATACGAGTTATGGCAATACTCTCGAGCTCGCCCCAGTACTGGGTTATCGGGGTTATCTCACCAACAACTGTACAAAAGAGATTTTCGATGTCGGCAAAGCTCAGGTATTCCAGAACTGCAACGATAAAATTGTGACGACAACACCTCGGAGCTCAACTCCCCGGGACACTGCCACAACCCCTAAATGTCAGGAGGCACCAAGAACAATGTTCTCGTCAAAAAACCATCGGAACGATTCCAAGATACCCGCGTGATCCTAAAAAAAAATTAGTGAAATTTGAGGAGAGAAGAGTCAAAACTTCTACGTCAGGAGGCCTCACCAGAGCGACGAAGGGACTGAGGAGTAAAAAGAATCCTACTCTCCGATATATATATAATCCTAAGACTCAAAACATTTTTGTTCTAGACTCAACAACGCCAGCAAACAATCAAGCAGGGGGCTCCTAAGTCGGGGATGGCTCTGATTACCAACTTGAAACGCCCTCGATGCGGCTATATCTCCCACGTGTCGAAGCACGACTTAGAGGCATAGCCGCATTGAAAGCAATGTCGCAAGTGAGGTAATCTTCACACAACCCATGTAATACATAAGGGAAAGAGATACATAGTTGGCTTACAATCGCCACTTCACACAATACATGAGTAAAGCATTACATCATACAGATACAATCAAGGTCCAACTACGGAACCAAAGTAAAAGAAGACTACCCCAAATGCTACACAGATCCCCGATCGTCCCAACTGGGCTCCACTACTGATCAACTGAAACGAAACAACACAATGAACAAGATCTTCATCAAGCTCCTCCTTGAGCTTGGATGCGTCACCTGCACGGTTTCATCGGCACCTGCAAACTGGTTTTGGAAGTATCTGTGAGTCACGGGGACTCAGCAATCTCACACCCGCGAGATCAAGACTATTTAAGCTTATGGGTAGGAGAAGGTAGTGAGATGGAGCTGCAGCAAAGCGACTAGCATATCTGGTGTCTAACATACGCAAATGAGAGCGAGAAGAGAAGGCAAAAGCACGGTCGAACAACTATGATCAAGAAGTGATCCTAGAACAACCTATGTCAAGCATAACTCCAACACCGTGTTCACATCCCGGACTCCGCCGAGAAGAGACCATCACGGTTACACACGCGGTTGGTGTATTATAATTAAGATCAACTTCGGGTTTTCTACAACCGGACATTAACAAATTCCCATCTGCCTCATAACCGCGGACACGACCTTCGAAAGATAATACCCTGCAGGGGTGTCCCAACTTAGCCCATGATAAGCTCTCGTGATCAACGAAGGATATTCCTTCTCGCCGGGAAGACCCGATCAGTCTCGGAATCCCGGCTACAAGACATTTCGACAGCAATAAAACAAGACCAGCAAAGCCGCCCGATGTGCCAACAAATACCGATAGGAGCTGCACATATCTCGTTGTCAGGGCACACCGGATAGGTCAGCCTACGAGTAAAACCAGCCCTCGAGTTGCCCCGTGGTGGCCCCTCAGTCTGCCCATTTCGGACCAACACTCGAAGGAGCACTGGCCCGGGGGGGCTAAAATAAAGATGACCCTTGAGTCTGCAGAACCCAAGGGAAGGGGTATATGTGGTAGGTAGTCAAATGGTAAAACCAAGGTTGGGCCTTGCTGGAGGAGTCTTATTCAGAGCGAACTGTCAAGGGGGTCCCATAAATCACCCAACCGCGTTAGGGACGCAAAATCCGGGAACATAATACCGATATGACGGAAACTAGGGCGGCAAGAGTGGAACAAAACACCAGGCATAAGGCCGAGCCTTCCACCCTTTACCAAGTATATAGATGCATTAATTAAATAAGATATATTGTGATATCCCAACAGGTAACCATGTTCCAACAAGGAACAACATCTCCATGTTCCAACAAGGAACAACATCTCCATGTTCCAACAAGGAACAAACTTCATCTTCACCTGCAACTAACAACGCTATAAGAGGGGCTGAGCAAAGCGGTAACATAGCCAAACAACGGTTTTCTAGGAAAGGATGGTTAGAGGCTTGACATGGCAACATGGGAGGCATGATATAGCACGTGGTAGGCATCGTAGCATAGGCATGGCAAAAGAGCGAGCATCTAGCAGGCAAAGATAGAAGTGATTTCGAGGGTATGGTCATCTTGCCTGAAATCCCGCAAGGAAGAAGAACGAGTCCATGAAGAAGACAAACGAACGTAGTCGAACGAATCCTCACAACTCCGGAACGAAACCGAAGCTAACGAGAGAAGCAACCCGGAAAGAAGCAAACAACATGGTAAACAACCATCACATACACATGGCACGATGCACAACCAAGTATGATGCATGTCCGGTTTAAATAGCATGGCATGGCAATATGCACAAACAAAACTACAAGTTAAATGGAGCCCAATATGCAACGAGTTGCATATTGATGAAACACCACATAAATTATTTAGTTCACTCCTGATTAGGTACTCAACAATATTAAATATTGGTTAACATGACAAGAGGTGAAGCATAACAAAACTATACCATCTAAACAATTTAAATGGGGCCGGATATAACAAACAACAAATCCGGTAAATCCCCATATGCATTTAGCAAATTAATGGAAACAACAAATATAAACATTTAAATGTTGTTATCATGATGCAGATGACATATACAAGTTTTAAGCAATTTTTATGAAAATGTTGATATGAGCATGTTATGGAGCATTTGTCACCATGGCGGAACAAAAAGGGTGCCACGGCGGCGAATCCGAAAATGATGCCACGGCAACATATCGGTTCCGGTAGCTCATGGAGACACCGGTGCAAAAGGAGGCGCGCGGATGTGTGCAACATGCTAGAGATGGTGGGACGCTCCCGACTACCGGGTTCCCACGGGTCGACGGCATGGCAAACGAGGAACGTGCAAAGACAATTCGATCATGATGCAAAACTCGAGCATCTCATACAACACACAAGCATTCGGTCCACGGTTGATCATCTCGGGGTTATACCTTCGAAGCATGCATTTTCGGAGCGGTTCGAGTCGTCGAGGGAAGTAGTGGTACTCGTGGGTCATAGTGGAAGTAGTTGTTCTCGCGACGGTAGTGGAAGTAGACGTTCACGGGTCGTCTTGGGAAGTAGTCGTACATGGCGTCGGTAGAGGTACTCGCGATCTTGGCGACGGTAGTGTTACATCTCATAGTGGAAGTAGTGGTACACGGCGACGGTAGTTGTACACGTTACATAGATGTCCGGGGTCGTCGGGTCGTCATGTAGCCGTACATGTTCGTCGTGGTACACGGGTCGTAGTGGTACTTGGGATCTTCTGAACTTGCCGGTATTGACGAAACAAAGGGGTATTTGGTCTTGACGTCCACGGGGTCTTCGGCCTTGACGTGAAGCAGGGAGGCGGAGCTCCTGCCGGGTCGATGGTGACGAGGTCGGAGATGCGAGGACGAGCAAAGGGGCTGCTCCTGCAAAGGGGTTGCTGGGACTGCAGGGGCGACGGGAGCCGGCGGGGACGCGGGGTCGCGCGCGCCGGCGAGGACCGGCAGCGGGATGACGCGAGGTCGCAAGGGAGGCGGGCGACAGAGCAAGGTGGAGAGGAAGATGCGGGCGAGCGGAGTGGGGGCTTCGAGCGGCGATGGAGGGCCGCCGGAGTTGGGCGACGAGGTGCGCGGGTGCCGGTGCAAGGAGACGGGGCAGCGAGGGGATCGCGCGCAGGGAGGAGATCGGGGCCTGGCGCTGGGGAGGAAGAGAGGCTGCGAGGGAGATGAGGGAGGAGGCCGCAGGGCGGCGCGGTCTGGACTAGCCGACCGGAGGGGCGACGGGGCAACATAGAGCGCTGCGGGGCTCGCGCTCGAAGGAACAAGGGGAGGGGATCAAGCCGAGGAGAGGGAGAGGGGTTCGGGCGCTGGCGGCGCACGATGGGTGCGTGTGTGTGAGTGGTGGCATTGTGGGAGGACGAGAGGAGGAGGGGATCGATCCCGATTGGGACGAGTGGCTGGCGGCGGAATGGGGAACGAGAGGGAGGGAGATCGAGCGGAGGCTGGGCTAGGGTTAGAGGCCTAGAGGGGGCGCGGCTGGGCCTTGGGCCGGCTGGGTTAGAGCTGGGCCTAAGAGGCCGGCTAGGCACTCTTCTCCCTCTCTCTTATATTTTCTTTAGCAGAAAACAATTAAAGAGAAGAAAAAGAAAGAGAGGGTTAGGGAAAGATAAAAGCGCAAGGGGATAATTTTCCCGGACTCACAAAAATGAATTTGATCCTAGAAAAATAGGAATGGCCAAGATTGCAAGATGTAAATTCAAACTCATTTGAATTAAATTCAAATGATTTGAATAGGAAGTGAGGTTTGGGAAGGTCCAAAAATGTTGAGGATTTCGGTGGGGCTCTGGAAAATGACGAAATAATCTATGGGCAAGGTTGGAGACCAAGAAGTGAGATAACAAAGGCATGGAGAATTATTTTGCATGTGGGTTATGGGTGATTCCGAATTAGTGGAATATTTAATAATATCTCCCTAAATATCGGGAGGGTATGTTATAAAGAGAAGTCACCCTTCCCTCGATTTAAATGGACCGAAGATCCATGCAATTTATTTGGAAGAGTTTTAAAAATTAAATGACATTATGGCATGATGACATGATGCAAAGAAAAAAATAAAAGAGCAAGCACAAATGAAACAGACGGCGAAACTCGGAATAGCTGGAAGTCTTCTGGAGCTCCGGTCTCGGGGAGTCACACCCATGTGGAAGGTGGGAGGAGATCCCGAGGCTCTAAAAGATGTGAGGTCAGATTTGGATTTTTTTTTGCCTTCATGAGTTCCAATTCAACAAGTAAAAGTTTAATCCTATTTCCTTTCACTAAATCTTGCGACTGACTGTACGGTAATAATCATTCAACATCAATTTGGATGTGTCGGTGTACTAGAGTAGGGGTACCCTAGTATCCCGAACTTGTGCACGGGCAGTCGCAGCACCCCGCGGCGAGGCTTGCCGCGGTGACCGCCTAGCTCCTCCGTGGTTCCTTTGGAGCCATTCAAGAGCAAATTATTTAAGCTAAGGAGACAAGGCCCCGGCAAGAGAAGCTTGCCGGGAAGGCCAACCAAGGCACCTAGGAGACAAGGCCCCGGCAAGAGGAGCTTGCCATGAAGGCCCGGTGAGCGACAAGCTTCCGGGCGCGACAAGACGACGGCCGCGGCAAGGCGCTTGCCGTGGCAGATCACCACCAATCTGCAACTGCGCTCCAGCTCATCCACCAACGTGTCGCCCTGGGGCCTTTCCAGGCGCGCGTGGCGAGAGGCTGTGCGTCCAGCGGAGCTTGGTGGCAAGCGGTGCTGACAAGTTTGCCATCGTGGCAAGCGGCGGCGTCCCTGACGGTCCCTTTCTGCACTATTTAGTCGACTTAGACGGGCATTTAATGCCTTTGTCCCCTGCCGTCAGGGTTAGGTATGATACACTCTAAAAGTAGTTGTACCAACCGCAGCTCATTTTCCATTTTTGCCCTTGTCCACGTTGCCACCTGTCGGTGACCCCTTCTGCATATAAAAGGAGGCCCATGCGCAACGTAGAGGGGGGTTCGGCTCATTCGAAACCAGAGAACACTCGCGCTAGGTCTTGTAGCTCTCAGTGCTCCCTAGCAAGAACACAATACAAATCAGACAAGCAGCAGTAGGAGTATTATCTCTCCGGAGAGCTCCGAAGCTGGGTAAACTGCTTGTGTGCTTCGCCTCGATTTGCTCTTCGTGCAATCTCCGCCCCCCCACCAAACCGAAAGGGGTCCGGTCCGCCGGCCCCCATAGGTGTTCGTGGGTCAGACCAGCTTCCGCGGGGTCTTTGGTGCGCCAGGTAGGGGGCGTCGAGGCTGTGTGAACCTAATCCGGCATTCACACGAGCAACATCTCCGTTTTCTTCATCAACATGCCACCGAAGAAGAAGGCTTCAGCGGCAACTGCTCCGTCCACGTCGAACCCACCACCACCGGAGCAAACGAGTGGTGGGGTAGACGTCGGCGAAGGGACGGGCGTCGACGCGGGAGCTCATGGTGTCACCAAGTCCAAGGACAAGGCTGCACAGACCTCGGCGTCCGTACATGCACCGCGCCCATCCCAGGAGGCGCGGGACCGACAGCGTCATGGTACTCGCAGTACCATACGTTCGTTGGGCCAAGATCGAGCTGGTGGATCCGGGGACGCTCAAGACCAGCATACGCGCCAACGGGCTGGTGCGAGTGGGGCACGGTCGCCTGGACGAGATACTGCTCCTTCTAACGTATTTAGAAGTCCGAGCATATCCCGCTCCTCGCACCGTTCGCCACTGCCGCCCACCACTCAAGCAGAAGCTCTGGCACGAGCTCAACTGCTCCTGGATTACCCTCCAACGGCAGACAAGGTCGACGAATGGAGGGCCACCATTCAGAGTCTCATCGGCTTTGCCAACGGCGATACTCCGAGGCAACCAAGTGCATCGCTGCCGCGACAGGACGACAAGGCACGAGCCGGTGGCGACGAAACCTGTGGGGATGCAACCACCATGCACTCTCCGCCCCGAAGGCCAAGATCGCCGACTCGCCGGGTCCACCTCGACAGCGACTCCACCGCGTCGTCGGATCCACAAGCTCGTCGCGATCAGCGCCAAGTTCTTCACGAACGACAGCAAGAAGACGCTCGAACTCGCATCGAGCGCCGAAGAGAAGCGCGGCATCAATCCGACCAGCGCGCTGGGCCCTCTGTTGACATGCATGCGCTAGGGGAACCAGGCGACTTGCCGTACGCGGTAGGCTGCCCTGCGTTCACTCGTGAGCTGCGGCAAGTCCAGTGGCCCAGCAAGAAGAATTTCAAGCCAGATGTACCAGAAAAGTACGACGGCAAGACGCACCCATCGGAGTTCCTCAGCATCTACACCATTGCGTTGCAGACTGCAGGGGGGCGCGACGACAAGATTCTGGCCAACTACTTCCCGTTGGTGCTCAAGCCCAATGTCAAATCTTGGCTCATGCACTTGCCGGACAACTCCATATCCTCTTAGACAGATCTATGCCATCAGTTTTTCGGCGCCTTCACAGGCGGCCACAAGCCTCATGGCCAAGAGAGTGACCTTCATCTGCTCGCCCAGAAGGAAGGAGAGCCCCTGCGCAAGTACATTCAAAGATTCAGCCGTGTACAGCACAACATCCCAGACGTCCACCCTGCCGCGGTAATCAGCGCGTTCCATCAGAACGTGCGCAACCGCAGGATGCGGGAGGAGATGGCGATGTGCAAGATCAGAGACGTCAGTGAGCTCTATGCCCTGGCCGACAAGTGCGCACGTGCTGAAGAAGGGAGGAGACTCCCCGGAGAGAATGTGGAAGCAGGAGGATCTGATAGTGAGGAGACCGCCCCGGCAAAGAAAAGCCTGCGGCGGAATAACATGAAAAAGAAAGGAAAAGATGTGCTAGTTGTTGAGCAGTCCGGCAAAGGAGGTGGCGCCAAGAAAGCCAAAGTTGGAAGCTCCGGCAAGGAGGTTGCCGCGGGCACCAACTGCCAGGCTGTGGCGATTGCCGACAAACAGGACAGCTCCAACAAGCAATATTGCAAGATCCACCGCACCAAGGGCCATGATCTCCAGAGCTGCAAGAAGGTCGAGCAGCTTGTCGAGCAGCAGAAGGCTGAGTACGAGTGACGCGACAAGGAGAAGGCCCAGGAAGGTGCTGGAGGAGCTAGCAAGAAACGCCCCGGCCGGGGAGGACGCCGCGGCAAAGCCAAGCAGCGGCAAGGAGACAGACCTCCACGCGGCCGCGACAAGGATGAAGACGACGACGACGATGAAGACATGGATGATGATGAGGCTGATGAGCAGGAGTTCTAGAAAGCCACAGAGGTCTTGTGTTTTGACGGCGGTGCTTCTCTGCATACTTCACACCGCCAACTCAAACAGTGGATGCGGGAAGTCAATGCGGCAGAACCATCCGTAGAATCGCGCAAGCCTCTGAAATGGTCCAGCATGCCTATCATCTTTGATATTGAGGACCACCCTGATCGCATAACTGCGGTCGGGTGCTTGCCGATGTTGGTTTCACCAACTATTCGCAACCTCAAGGTCACTAAGATGCTAGTTGACGGAGGGGCCGGCTTGAACCTGATCTCCTCAGCGGTACTCCAGAAGCTTCAGATCCCTGACAACGAGCTCGAAGAGACCGGCACATTCCAAGGAATCAATCCGGGAAGGAGCAAGCCAAAGGGAAAGATCACATTGCCCGTGACGTTTGGCAGCGAGTTGAACTTCAGAACTGAGAGGGTCACTTTTGACGTTGCTGATTTTCCATTACCTTACAATGGGATACTTGGCCGTCCAGCACTCGCCAAGTTCATGGCAGCCTCTCATTATGCGTACAACTTGCTCAAGATGCCCGGCCCGATAAGTGTCATTTCTGTCCCTGGCGAGAAGAAGGATGCTCTTATCTGCGCCGACAAGATCTACCGGTAAGCAGCAGCCGCAACAGATCACAAATCACTTGCCGTTGAAGCTCCCAGGGGGAAGAAGAAGACCAAGTCCGGCAAGAGCTCTGATGCCCACTCCGGCAAGCGTACCTCTTCGGAGTGCTGCGCTACCGTCGAGGACGCACCATCGAGCTCCACCGGCAAGTGTAAGAAGACGATGGCAGCTCCAGAGACCAAGAAGGTGTCCGCCAAGGAGGACAGCACTGGTGGTACCTTCACCATCAGTGCCACTCTCGACCCCAAATAGGAAGGCGCGCTCGTTGCTTTCCTGCGGGCGAACGTCGACGTGTTTGCATGGCAACCGTCTGACATCCCCGGTGTTCCCAGGAAAGTAATTGAGCACCATCTCGCCGTCTGTCCTCATGCGCGGCCCGTCAAGCAGAAAGTCAGGAAACAAGCAGTGGAGCGCCAAGAGTTCATCGCAGAAGAGATCAAGAAGTTGGAAGCAGCAGGCCTTGTCAGAGGAGTGCTCCATCCCACGTGGTTGGCCAATCCTGTAGTCATGCGTAAGGCAAACGGAAAATGGAGGCTTTGTATCGACTTTACCGAAATTAATAAAGCTTGTCCCAAAGACCCATTTCCCTTGCGGCGCATCGACCAGATTGTTGACTCCACGGCTGGATGTGATTTGCATACTCAGGATACCATCAGATCTTCATGGCAGAAGAGGATGAAGAGAAGACCGCATTCATCACCCCATGTGGCACATACTGTTTTGTACGAATGCCTTTTGGTTTAAAGAATGCTGGTTCAACATTTGCAAGAGTAGTACATCACGCTTTTGAGCCGCAAATACACAGAAATGTGGAAGCCTACATGGATGACATAGTAGTCAAAGGCAAGGACAGGGCAGCTCTGATTCAAGATTTAGACGAAACTTTTGCAAATCTGTGCAAGATCAACCTCAAGCTCAACCCCGAGAAGTGCGTGTTTGGAGTCCCCTCCCGCAAGCTTCTCGGGTTCTTCGTGTCTCAGCGAGGAATTGAAGCCAATCCCGACAAAATCAAGGCCATTGAGCAGATTGAAGCACCAAAGCGCGTAGAGGATGTACGAAGACTTGCCGGTTGCGTGGCTGCTCTCAGCGGGTTTATCTCTAGGTCTGCTGAGCGCACCCTGCCATTTTTCAAAATATTGAGAAAGGCAGGTCCAATGAAATGGACTCCGGAAGCAGAGGCTGCGCTGCAGGACTTAAAGAGGTACCTGTCCTCCACTCCAATACTTGTCGCACCTAAGCCACAAGAGAAGTTGCTGCTGTATATAGCGGCAACCAATCAAGTGGTTAGTGCTGCGTTAGTAGCGGAGAGGGAGGCGGATGATGAGCCGGCGACTGTGCCAGAGGCATCCTGCGACAAGCAGGGGGCTTCACCGACAAGCTCTGGTCCCGACAAGGATGGATCTGCACAGGAGCATGAGAAGAAGCATAAAAGGATGGTGCAGCGCCCAGTTTACTTTGTCAGTTCCCTTCTGCAGGGGGCTATATCAAGGTACTCTGGTGTGCAGAAGTTGCTTTTCGGCCTTCTCATGGCCTCGAGAAAGCTGCGCCATTACTTCCAAGCACATGAGATCACAGTCGTCTCTCGCTTTCCGTTGAAGAGGATACTGCAAAATCCGGAAGCAACAGGCAGGATTGTCGAGTGGGCACTGGAACTGTCAAGCTTTGGCCTCAAGTTTGAGAGCACCTCAACTATCCAAAGCAGGGCATTGGAAGAGTTCATAGCAGAGTGGACGCCAACACAAGATGAAGAAATACCAGAAACGAGCGTTCCCGTGAATGAAGCAAACAAAGAGTGGCTTATGTACTTTGATGGTGCCTTCTCGCTGCAAGGCGCCGGTGCTGGCGTGCTGCTTGTCGCACCCACCGGAGAGCACCTCAAGTACGTGGTCCAGATGCACTTTCCCAAGGAGCAAGCAACAAACAATACTGCAGAGTATGAGGGTTTGCTTGCCGGTCTCAGGATCGCAGCAGACCTTGGGATCAAGAAGCTCATTGTCAGGGGTGACTCACAGCTTGTCGTCCACCAAGTAAACAAGAATTATCAGAGTCCGTTGATGGAAGCTTATGTTAATGAAGTGAGGAAGCTAGAAGAGCACTTTGACGGCCTACAAATGGAATATATTCCAAGAGCTCAGAATGACATTGCTGATGGCCTGTCAAAGTGCGCTGCACTTAAGTTACCTGTGGAACCAGGGATCTTTGTGCTCAAGCTGACTCAACCATCTGTAACACCATCAACTGGACAGAACAAGAAGAGGATGTTGGTTTCTGGTGATTACTTTCCGGCAGCGCTCCCTGAAGCCGCCGCCAAGAAGGTCCCCAAGATCAACGCCGAGAGTGCTGAGGAGCAGTCTGCTCCGACAAGCCCTAGGGTTTGTTTCGTTGAAGCAGACGCTCCCGACAAGATTTGCTCCGGCAAGCTTGCCGGGGAACATCAAGCTCCGGCTGAGCCGCAGGTTCTAGCCGTAGAAGCGGATGTTCCCGCAGCAGCAGATATGCCTTTAGTCCTTGTTGTCGAGCCGCAAGCTCTAGCATGGGCACAGCAGATCGTCCGTTTCCTTCAGACAGGAGAACTTCCCGATGGGCAAGAAGAAGCGGAAAGAGTAGCCCGGCAGTCAAGTATGTATCATTTTGTTGACTACACACTGCACAGAAGAAGACTCAACGGCGTGAAATTGAAGTGTATTCACCGGGAAGATGGACAGAAGCTGTTGGCAGAGATACATGGAGGCATATGTGGTCACCACATTGGCGCAAGAGAACTTGCCGGCAAAGTGTTCCGGCAAGGTTTCTTTTAGCCAACAGCCCTCCAGGATGCAACTGCACAAGTAACCAAGTGTGAAGCGTGCTAGTTCCATTCCAAGAAGATACACCAGCTAGTTCAAGCTCTCCAGACGATCCCTTTATCCTGGCCATTTTCGGTATGGGGGCTCGACATCCTCGGCCCCTTCCCCCGAGCTGTCGGGGGCTTTGAGTACTTGTACGTTGCAATCGACAAGTTCACAAAGTGGCCGGAAGTGGAAGCAGTGAGGAAGGTGAAAGCACAGTCAGCAGTCAAGTTCTTCAGGTCGATTGTTTGCCGTTTTGTGATTCCTAACAGGATCATCACCGACAACGGCACGCAATTCACGAGCCGCACCTTCATGCAGCACGTCCAAGATCTTGGCGCCAAGGTCTGCTTCGCTTCTGTTGCTCATCCGAGAAGCAACGGTCAAGCGGAGAGGGCAAATACTGAAGTGCTACGAGGGCTCAAGACCAGAACTTTCGACAGGCTGCACAAGTGCGGAAGAAACTGGATTGAGGAGCTGCCGGTGGTTCTTTGGTCGATCAGGACGACGCCAAATCGAGCCACTGGCCAGACACCTTTCGCTCTAGTCTATGGAGCAGAGGCAGTTCTCCCCACGGAACTCGTATACGGATCACCTCGAGTGCTCGCTTATGATGAGCTTGAGCAAGAGCAGCTGCGACAAGATGACGCGCTGCTCCTTGAGGAGGACCGTCTTCAGGCCGCTGTAAGAGCTGCTCGTTACCAGCAAGCTTTGCGCCGCTACCATAGCCGCAAAGTTAGTGCCAGAAGTCTCGAGGAAGGCGATCTTGTTCTTCGGCGCGTTCAGTCCGCCAAGAATTCCAACAAGTTGACGCCGAAGTGGGAAGGCCCTTACCGGGTGAGACGAGTCACTAGGCCTGGCGCTGTCCGCCTTGAGACCGAAGATGGCATTCCGGTGAGCAACTCCTGGAATATCGAACATCTTCGTAAGTTTTACCCGTAGGGCGCGGTTGCCGGAACTTGTTCCGGCAACCACCTTTTGTACAAGTCTTGCCGATGTTGCACGTAATCCTTTGTACAAAGCCGGGCGCAGACCCCGTGCATCAGTAAAGCTAATGTGCTCCGCACGTCTTGTCAATTTCATGCGTTCTACTTTATTTTTGCATGCATTATCTGACACTTTGTGCAGCACCTACCCCGGTAAGCAATAACGAGCCGCAAGGTTCCATATCTTTATTTTCCCTTCTTTCTCTTTCTTAAAGAAAGGAAGGTTCCCTTGCCCACAAGTTTGCCGGGGGGGAAGGAGAAGATAATGGTGTGGACCAGGCGTCGTTCAAGGAAGTTTCGCCTTATCAGGAAGCAAACGACAGAAAAGCTAAGTTGCCAAAGTTTGAGCAATCAGTTTTAAATTTTTAAGTTATTTTCCTCGAACGACCGTGCTTTGTATGGAAAACCTGTGCACGGAGGAACCAACTCGTAGCTAGTTGCGCCCTTACTTTGTTTCGAGTCCGCTCAACAACTTAAGTGAGCTGCAACTGGTTGCGATGAGGTTGCTTGTCGGAAGCGGCACCGCCAGCAGGCTGCTGACGTTCCGCACTCAGCGCTCGCGGCAAAGGGTGCCTGCGCCGACAAGTTCCCTAAAAGCGTAGGGCAAAAACGTACAAAGGAAGGAATCAAGTAAAGGAAATAACATAGCAATCACTAACTGAAATAGAGTTATATTACAAGATAAGCTTGTCGCAGCTCTAATAGATTGTTCTCATGACATGATCAGCAGCGACAAGAAAGAGATAAAACGGGCGGCCTAATCTACGCGGTCGCCATCAACCCTCTTGATCTTGCTCACCTTGTCCACAATGGGTGCGACAAGGGCCTTGAGCGCTTCAACATCAGCATCCGGAGGCAAGGACTTGAGGACGTTGGCGAAGCTAACGCCTGGATTGCGGAAGGCCACCTTCATCAGCACCTTCTGAAGAGCTCCCGCACAGATCTGACGCGACTCGTCGGCCAGCTGCTTTGGGATCTCTTCCCGGAGTCGTTGGAGAGCCGTCACCACGCCATTGAAGAACAAGCTGAGCTTGGCGCTGGGCTGGAGGTGCTCGTCGGAGGAGTACCCGAGATCCACCATCCCCAGCTCCATCAGCTCCCTGTCGATGGCGGCGGCAATATTCACAAGACCCTCGGTCCAGTGCTCCACGTTCTCTCTGAAGGTGTTCTGGGCGGTCGTGGCACTCGTCAGCAGCGCCTCGTCAGCCTTGATCTTCTCCAACAAGGCCACCTCCCGCTCCTTGGCGCTGTCCAGCGTCTGCATCAAGGTGGTCAGCTTCAGCTCAAGATCTGCTTTGGAGTCCTTGGCGGCGCCGAGCTCCTTGCCCCTCTCGGCGAGACGGCCCTGCAGCTCTCCAAGAGTGTAGGCGTCCTTCTCGCGCTCGTGCTTGAGTGCAGCAAGTTCCTCGCCGCTCTTCTGGAGGTTGGCCTCCAGTTGCGTCACTTTCGTCTCCAGTTCCTTCTTGGTGGCCTCGGCAGCTGCAGCAGCATCCTTCGCTTCCTTGAGAGCTCCGCCAAACGTTTGCTCGCGCGCGGCAAGCTCTTCCTCATAGCTGTCAAGATTGATCTTCCGCTGCGCCAGCTCGCCTTCTTGCGCAGACAGCTTCTCGGCAGCAAGCCACTGCTGCTCCTCAACCTCAGCCTTCTCGAGGATGAAGGTTGTGCCCTCCTCGGCGAGTCGCTCCCACTCTTCTGCCATGCTCCGGAGAGTTTCTTGGTTGATGCCCCGGAGCTCCTCCGCGCGCTTCTCCATGTCTGCTCCCGCCCTCGTGACAAGCGCTTCTCGCGATTCCAGCTTGGCTTGTCGGGCGCGGTAGAGCGACAGCAGCTTCCGCAACAGCTGCTCCTCCTCAGACTCGCCGCTGCTGCTGCTTGGCGCGTCAACCAACGTCAGCCCAGCGGAGGCGAGCACCTCTTCATCGAAAGTCTCTCCTTCGACCGGCGCCCTGGAGCTTGACGCCCAGGGGAGCTTGATGAAGACGCCATCGCCGGCCTTCATATAGGCGCCGGGCTGGGTCTCTTCGGAGCCTGGCGCTGCGGCAACAGCGGAGGGATCGGCGGTCGGTGTAGCGCCTGGCGCTCCTGCGGCCTCAGGGTCGTCAGTGCGATCGCCGGAGCCCTCGCCAGCTTCTGCGGCGGTAGCCTTGGCGGCCTCTTCGCCGGCGAGCTCGTCAGCGCCGGCTTCCTCCTCGGCGACGGCGGTGTCGTCAGTGTTGCCGCGCACGTCTTCCTCGCCGGCGACCTCAGTGTCCAACGGCTCCTTGGCAGATGGATCTGACGACAAGAAAATGAAGAAGAATCAAGCAGATATTCAAAGAGAAAATCAGAAGAAAAGGAACCCAAGGGAAGTTTTCAGGCAAGAGGATTACCTGCACTTGGATCTGCAGCCATGGTCTTAGTCGCCGGAGGGTTGCTGATGCCGTCCCTTGCCGGAGAGCCGCCCCTTGTCGGAGAAGCCTCCCTTGCCGGAGAGCGCTCCCTTGCCGGGGGATCCTCCGTTGGCGGTGTAGCCGAAGCAGATGGCATGTCAGGAGCGGCTTCAGGGCACTCCTGGTGGGGCTGCTCTACTCCTACACAAATCAACAGTCAGATATAAGCAAATAAAGAGCACCCATGTGCGCCTAACAGCAGAAAGTAAACCATATACTTACGCTGGGGGCTGCGTTGGGGGCTGCTTTGGGGAAGGGTTGCCGGGTCCGGCAAGGTGGTCTCAGACACGCCTCTTGCCGCCGCGGTGGGTTCGTCCTCGATGAAAATCACCGGGGCCTTGGCTCTCTTCGACGCTCTCTGGGCCAGCGTCCTGAAAAGGAATGGGTTCAGAATGAAGCAAACCAGATACAAGACAAAGCAACAGACTGAAGAACTACAAGTACAGCAACAAGATCTTACTCTTCCTCTTCCTCGGAGCTGAGCATGGGAGATCAAATTCTGGTTCGCCTCCGGTGCGACGAGCTGGAAGAGTAGGTTCCCTTGGCCGCTTGGCGGGTGCAGGAGCTGTGGTCCCAGAAGGCCCCGCTCCAGTTGCTGCAGCGGCGTGAGGTGCTCCCGCGGCAACAGTGCTTGCCGCGGTGGAGCGCGTCGCGCGGCGCGACGGCTGTTGGCCCGTCAACCGCCCCGCTACTTCCCCGGCCTTGCGGAGACGCCTTCTTGGTGGA
The DNA here is from genome assembly GCA_904067115.1 of Aegilops sharonensis. Classification (NCBI taxonomy): domain Eukaryota; kingdom Viridiplantae; phylum Streptophyta; class Magnoliopsida; order Poales; family Poaceae; genus Aegilops; species Aegilops sharonensis. The sequence goes on along the minus strand of LR880972.1, from coordinate 5,297,277 downwards.
GCTGGGGGCTCCGCTCGTGGCAAGCTACTTGAAGGTGGGGAGGAGGCGCCCTCGGCAGGCTCTCTCGGCTCAGCTTTGGACTCGGCATGCTCTTCCTCGCCGACAAGCTCCTCTCAATCGACAAGGCTTGCCGCCTCTGCTGCCTCTGCCTCCTCCACAGTAAACCCAAACTCGCCCGCGGCAGCAGCTGCTACCGCCTCTTCCAACCTGGTGGCGATGCGCTGCATCTCATCATTGGTGGTGTCGCGGGTGAGGCCCTTCTGCTCGTCGGGGCGGATCGCCACTTCTTCCAAGCTATCGAAGAACTGCGGCACGACGTCATCCGCAGGCTCTTGCCAAGTCAGAACAATTCCATGCGAGTCGCACAACGGCATCATTGCACGGATGCGGTCGAGCGAGGAATTGTTGCACAACGGGACGACGCCCCTCGGCAACCTGAACCATTCGGGATGATCAGGGTCATGCTTGAACAGCTCCAAGAGCATCGCGTCAAGCTCCAAGACGGTGAAGTTGAAGTTGAGGCCCGGGCGCAACCTCATGATATCTGCCGTGTTCTGGAACTCCCAAGCAGGTCTCCTCCTCTCCTGCCAGGGGGCGATGCGGCGGCGAAGGAAATCTGCGCCAACTGCGCCTACAGTGAGTCCGGCAAGCCTGAGGCGCAGGATCCGGGTAACGGCAATCTTCAATCTAGCATCCTCCGGCGCCAACTTGCTCCAATCGTTGCCGCGCACTATTCGGGTTTGGCGCTGGGCGGTGAATGGCTGCGGGTTCTCCTCTACGATCCAGCACCAGTCAGCCCTCCACTCCTCCCACTTGCTGCGGAGCTCTCCTTCCAGATAGGCCTCCTTCTTGCCGATCCTTGAGATCCAAGCGATTCCTCCAGCAAGAGGCTCTCCTCTCTCTACTCGAGGCATGAAGAAATGGCGGAAGAGGGCTACGTTTGGGTGGACTCCGACAAAGTTTTCGCAGAGATGTGCGAAAACTGCCATGGTCAGGACAGCATTGGGGGTGAAATCAAGGAGGCGAAACCCGTAGGTGTTCATGATATCGCAGAAGAATTCAGAGAAGGGCGGGCAGAGCCCGCAATAGAAGAAGAGCGCGAAGAAGGGATACCCGCTCAGAGCCAATTCAGAGGCAGCGGCTGAGAGTACCTTCGTGCGCGGATGCGCTCGCGTCTCCGTCGACCAGAAGAGGTAGTACCATTCCCTCAGCTCCTTCGGGGCGAACTGAGGGGGGAAGATGGCCCGCTTCTTTCGCAGCGCCGCGAGCCGCTGCACCTCGGCTGACTTCACGCCCTTCCCCTTGTCGGCTTTCGGAGCCATGGCGGAGGTGGTGAGGGAGGTCGGCGGCGTTGGTGATGCTGGTGGCGATGCGGGGCGGAGCGCTGCTCTCTCCACGGCTTTGGGAAGAAGGGGGGAGCGGCGGGGATTTTTCGAGATTGGACAGCAACTGCCCCTGCTTCCTCTACTTATAAAGAGGGAGGGGGCGGACGTTCCGCTTTTCCTAATAAATAAACCCCCCACGATCTCTCCCACGACGCCGCAGTCGATGCATGCCGTTCGTGGGGGACGTGGTGGGTCCGGAGTGAGTTATGGCGTAACCAAGGCCGCGTGTGCCCGTGCCCTGTTTTGGGCCTGGCCCAACAGCGCTCGGCACCGTGTATGGCCCAGGCCCGGGGGCTCCTGTCGGTGTACTAGAGTAGGGGTACCCTAGTATCCCGAACTTGTGCACGGGCAGTCATAGCACCCCGCGGCGAGGCTTGCCGCGGTAACCGCCTAGCTCCTCCGTGGTTCCTTTGGAGCCATTCAAGAGCAAAGTATTTAAGCTAAGGAGACAAGGCCCCGGCAAGATGAGCTTGCCGGGAAGGCCAACCAAGGCACCTAGGAGACAAGGCCCTGGCAAGAGCAGCTTGTCGGGAAGGCCCGGTGAGCGACAAGCTTCCGGGCGCGACAAGACGACGGCCGCGGCAAGGCGCTTGCCGCGGCAGATCACCACCAATCTGCAACTGCGCTCCAGCTCATCCACCAACGTGTCGCCCTGGGGCCTTTCCAGGCGCGCGTGGCGAGAGGCTGTGCGTCCAGCGGAGCGCGGTGGCAAGCGGTGGTGACAAGTTTGCCATCGTGGCAAGCGGTGGCGTCCCTGACGGTCCCTTTCTGCACTATTTAGTCGACTTAGACGGGCATTTAACGCCTTTGTCCCCTGCCGTCAGGGTTAGGTATGATACATTGTACAAGTAGTTGTACCAACCGCAGCTCATTTTCCATTTTTGCCCTTGTCTATGTTGCCACCTGTCGGTGACCCCTTGAGCATATAAAAGGAGGCCCATGCGCAACGTAGAGGGGGGTTCGGCTCATTCGAAACCAGAGAACACTCGCGCTAGGTCTTGTAGCTCTCAGTGCTCCCTAGCAAGAACACAATACAAATCAGACAAGCAGCAGTAGGAGTATTATCTCTCCGGAGAGCTCCGAAGCTGGGTAAACTGCTCGTGTGCTTTGCCTCGATTTGCTCTTCGTGCAATCTCCGCCCCCCCACCGAACCGAAAGGGGTCTGGTCCGCCGGCCCCCATAGGTGTTCGTGGGTCAGATCAGCTTCCCCGACAGGATGTCACACCCTGACTCGCCACCAGTGTCCGCGCCTAAGAATAAACCCTCTCTGGCAGCAGCGAGGCACTGGAGGAAGCAATCGATGCATGAGTCTCTCAACGAGGCGAGACCAGTGGAGGATAGGTGGCAGCACAAATTCCTTCTGTACTGGCAGGGTTTCCTGACGGCTGCCGCAACTACGTCCCCATGCAAAGTGTCATTACCGGTGCCAATGTGAATTTATTGTTATGAGTCCCGACAATCGTCCCCGTGGACTCTCCTTTCCACATCACAATCTTTTTTAGTTCTACTTCTTATGGTGATGTAATTATTGATTTAAAATGGTGTTTTGCAGTATTGTACAACATGTTAACACAGTATCTTGATTCTTCGTAGAAAGGGGTCGAGCACTCTTTTTTCTGTTAATTTTAGCTGATAAATAAAATAACTCAAGCAGTTTGGAAGTGATGTGTTAGTTGGTGCGGTCAGTGTAACTCTGAACTTGATTACTAATTTTCATTTTCTTACTGAATATAACCTCCCACTTACACAACCTATTTATGGATGTGTCTTTTAGGAACAAGAGGAGTATTTTGATGTTTACATGTCACCTTTTTCTTTATTTTGCAGTTTCATTTCTGTGAGTTTCATGTGTTAATATACAGTGTACTTGGCTTGAACATGTATGCATGCCGCTACTGACTCTCCTACTTATAATGACGTCAATTATGATGATAATGAAGGAAGGTAAAGATATTTTCCCCTGCCGTGGCTATATATACGGTGTCTGATGGTATTTCCATGCATCCCTATTTCTCTAACTTCTTTACCTTTTAAACGTAATAAAACCTTATTTATTACACACATGCCGATTTATGCATTGCGCAATAGCATAACAAATTGAATATGAAATGTTTGGTTCGCACTCGATATATTGGTGGGTGAGAATGTGGAAATGGTTATGCATAGTATAAAATAAAAAATTCTAGACAAGTCCGTTATCTCAGTTCTTCTCTATTTCTCACTATGTCTCAAATCTCAACTACAAATTCTCCTACATATGAATAGATGAACCTTGAGAGTGAGATATTGTTTTTTTGCCAGCTTGGCACCACCTTGATGATTCCATTTTTGTAAAGCTAATCACCCCTTAGTGGATTACTTTGTTAGTTTTTTTTCTGCAGAGTTATGCTATCCACATATGCTTACAAGGTGAAGCCTTATGACCCTGTCGGGACTAATGACATTTGTATGCCATTTTTTACCTCCTCACGCGAGATGGATACAAGTAAATGTACATGGGAGCTCTAATGGAGATTGTGCACGATCAAGACTTGGGTTTATATGGTATCGCAAGGTGGTGATGTTTTAGTTGTTGCTTGAAACCATGCGGATGACGCGGACTTGGTAGCTTATAATGAAGCTGTAAACCAGTTGGTTCCATGGGTAATGACAATATAATAATACATTCTGATTGTTCATCTACTGTCCAAACTTTGAATTGAATAAGTAGAGACCAATCTTACTTAATTATGTACCATTACAGTCATGTATCGTTCCAAAGAACGTTGTCAAAGAAAAATCATTTCTAAATTATTCTGCCTATCTTCTTAGGACAGTCAGTTTGCATAGTAAACCATCGATTTTAGGCAATATTTTCCGCAACAGCGTGCGGGAAATCATCTAGTTTTCATAATTTTTGGAGTTGAATAAGTATTGGTACTCTTGCATTCTTTATAGACTGTACTGTTTTGGCATACTGCTGTTATGTTTGCATTGTTTGCGTATGTTTGTTTGTTTAATGATCCTGCTTGAGGATAGGAGCATTAAATATGCAGAGGCATTTAGTATGCAATGTTGAATAATAATTTTAGTGATTTTCTACAGTAGATAATGATAATGTTTTTGCATTGGTTTATACTAACGTATCTCATGAGTTATTGTTTACTTTTGTGTGGATGAAGCTTTTGAGATTTAGGAAAACCGTGATATGAGAGGAATTAAGGGGACACAAAATCTCAAGCTTGGAGATGCCCAAGGCACCCCAAGATAATATTTCAAGAAGTCTCAAGCATCTAAGTTGGGGATGCCCCGGTAGGCATCCCACCTTTCTTCTTCGACAATTATCGGTTAGTATCGGTTGAACCTAAGTTTTTGTTTTTTCACATGAGTTGTGCTATTCTTAGAATGCCATTTTATTTTGTTTTGCTTGCTGTTTTAATAACATACATATATCTGAAAGTTTTTAAATAAATTAGAGTCCTCAAATAGTTGCTAGGGAGGCTAAGTGAGCGGCATTCACATCCCGTCAACGAAGCTCTTTTTATGGAATTGCTCTAGTGCTTCACTTATATCTTTTTGAGCACGGTGTGCTTTAGTATTTTTGAAGAAATTATCTCTTGCTTCACTTAAATTAATTCTAGAGCAAGAAATATTATGCTCATGATCTTCATTTATATCTTGGAGTAGCTTGTCATTTACTCCCGTGCTTCACTTATATCCTATGAGTAAATTGTTGAATAAGTTGAATTTCATGAAGTTGAAATCATATCATGCCTAGTGGTAGCTTCACGTTGGGTTTAGAAAGTGAAATCTTTTGATGCTTGACAATCATAATATTGGTCATACAAGCAATTCACGAATAATTAGTATAAGGAAGAGAACCTTCACATGCAAATACACTATCCTAGAAATCTTTTGTGATTGTGAGCCCCCATCAAAATATTATATGCCAAAATTGTTGATGTTGGACAAGGAAGACAATGTAATGATTTATGTTTGTTCATATTCACATAGAAGTTATATTGTCATAGATCCTTCAACATGTGGTGCTTGCCCCCCATCTTTGCTAGCCAAAATTTCTGCACCAAGTAGCGATACTACTTGTGCATCCAAAAACCCTTAAACCCAAATCTTATTTTCAAGTGTCCACCATACCTACCTATGGATTGTGCAAGATCCTTCAAGTAAGTTGTCATCAGTGCAAAAAGGCAATAAAAATTGCTTCTCAAAATGTGGCATCATTTAGTGTAAGAGAAAATTGCGCGTTGCACGAACTTGTGATGGTGACGAATAAAAGTGACAGACTGCATAATAAAGGTTGCTATCACAAGGAGCAATGTAACGTGATGTTCTTTTGCACTAAGGGATTGAGCATACAAACAAATAAGCGCATGGCAACCTCTGCTTCCCTCTGCGCAGGGCCTATCTTTTACTTTTCAGCATTTACTTTTATGCAAAGAGTCAAAGTTTTTCCCTCTATTCCTTTTTATATTTTCTCTTTTGGCAAGCATGATGTGGTGAGGAAAGATCTAGACACATATATCTAGTTGGATATGGGTAGCATGGGTTATTATTGTTGACATCACCCTTGAGGTGAATACGTTGGGAGGCAAAACTATAAGCCCCTATCTTTCTATGTGTCTGGTTGAAACGTTTTGGTCATGTGTATGCGGTGAGTGTTAGCAATCATAGAAGACTATATGATGGTTGAGTATGTGGAGCTCTTACTTAAACTCTGTTGAATAAGTTGAATCGCAATTGCTTGGTGACTGAGAACATAGGTTGTTGATTTTCAAGAGATTTCATTGTTTGAACCTTGACTTGTGAGTTGGTTACTACTATAAACATGAGAAGTTTCATAAGAAAGACTTTCTATTATGATGCTAGGAAAATTGATTGAAATTATCATTGATTAAATTTGTGCACTTTGCTACCATTCGCACTTCATAAATTATTTCTTTTATCATTTACCTACTCGAGGACTAGTAGGAATTAAGCTTGGGGATGCTGATACGTCTCCAATGTATCTATAATTTATGAAGTATTCATGCTAATATTTTATCATTCTTGGGTGTTTTACAATCAATTTATAGAAACTTTATATCATTTTTTGGGACTAACCTATTGACCCAGTGCCAAGTGCCAGTTGCTGTTTATTGCTTGTTTTTTACATTGCAGGAAATCAATATCAAATAGAGTCCAAACGCAACGAAACT
>LR880972.1:5274298-5290342 GCA_904067115.1 Aegilops sharonensis | reverse complement strand
CTGGGGGGTGCCCCGAGTGGGGCACAACCCACCAGGGCGCGCCCAGGTGGGTTGTGCCCACCTCGGTGGCCTCCCGCACCCCTTATTTGCACTATAAATTCCCAAATATTGTGAAACACTTTGGGGTTAACCTAGATCAGAATTTCTGTCGCCGCAAGGCTCTGTAGCCACTGAAAGCCAATCTAGACCCCGTTCTGGCACCCTGCCAGCGGGGGGAATCATCTCCGGTGGCCATCTTCATCATCCCGGCGGCCAACACGACGAGGAGGGAGTAGTCCACCCTCGGGGCTGAGGGTTTGTACCAGTAGCTATGTGTTTAATCTCTCTCTCTCTCGTGTTCTTGAGATGTCACGATCTTGATGTATCGCGGGCTTCTTAATATAGTCGGATCATATGGTGTTTTCCCCTCTCTATCTTGTTGTGAATTGAGTTTTACCTTTGAGATTTCGTTGTTATTGGATTGAATACTTTTATGGATTTGAGAACACTTGATATATGTCTTGCAATTGAATACTCGTGGTGACAATGGGGTATCGTATTGATTCACTTGATATATGTCTTGGCACACAATTCGCGGATTCCCGAGGTGACATTGGGGTAATCTATGCATAGGGGTTGATGCATGTTCTTGTCTTTGTTTCTCCGGTAGAAATCTTGGGGCACTCTTTATAGTTCTTTATGTGGATTGAATATTATGAATATGAATTTTCTTTGGTGTTATTCTAGTACGAACTCTTGATTAGATCGATTGGAAATAATAGCTTGCGTTATTTCAGTACGAACTCTAGGATAGATTGATTGAAAAGAATATCTTTGAGGAGGTTTCGTACCCTAAAAACAAATTATATCTTTTATTCTACGCTAATAGGAACTCGAGAGTGATTCTTTATTGTACTATGAGGGATAATCATATGATCCAACTATGTCAGCATTGTTGACAGATTGCACTAGCGAAAGTACAGACCCTAGGCCTTGTTTTAAGCATTGCAATACCATTTGTGCTCACTTTTGTTACTTGCTACCTTGCTGTTTTTTATTGTTACTACTATAAAAATCAATATCTACTATCCATATTACACTTTTATCACCATCTCTTCGCCGAACTAGTGCAACTATACAATTTGCCATTGTATTGGGTGTGTTGGGGACACAAGAGATTTCTTGTATTTGGTTGCATGGTCGTTTGAGAGAGACCATCTTCATCCTACACCTCTCATGGATTGATAAACCTTAGGTCATCCACTTGAGGGAAAATTGCTACTGTCCTACAAAACTCTGCGCTTGGAGGCCCAACGCGTGTCTATAAGAATAAAGTTGCATAGTAGAAATCAAGGTCTTTTCTGGCGCCGTTGCCGGGGAGGTGAGTGCATGAAGGTATATCTTTAGATCTTGCAATTTAATCTTTTAGTTTCTTGTTTTATCACTAGTTTCGTTTATAAAAGAAAACTACAAAAAATGGAATTGAGGTTGCATCATATTATTGATCATCTTTATAATATCTTTCTTGAAAATGATGGTTCAGAAAATTGTGCTCAATTGATAGAACAAGAGTTCTATAAAATGCTTGGTATAAATGATGAGCATGATTGCAATGTTGTTAGTATGAATTCTTTGAATATCCATGATGCTAATGATATGCAAAGCCATAAGCTTGGGGATGCTATGTTTGATGAAGATAATATTTTTAGTCCCCCAAGTTTTGATGAGAAAGTTTATTATGATGAAAGCATGCCTCCTATCTATGATGATTATGGTGATGCCATGTATGCTATATAGAATAATGATAACCATGAAATGTGTCATCATGATATTAATTTTCAATCACATGATAGTTATTTTGTTGAGTTTGCTCCCACTAGTATTCATGAGAATAAATTTTCTTATGTGGAGAATAAGAAAATTTCTATGCTTGTGGATCATGAAAATAATGATTTATGTGATAGTTATATTGTTGAATTCATTCATAATGCTACTGAAAATTATTATGAGAGAGGAACATATGCTTTTACATATTGCAATAATATCAAGTTTCACCGAGAGTTTCGTTGTGCCGTCATCGAAAGGCTCGATGGCTCCTTCGATCATCCACAACAATGCTGCCGTGAAGGAGACCTTTCTCCCCGGCCAGAACTTTGTATTCGGCGGCTTCGCACTATGTGCCAACTCGGTTGGCCACCTAGAGCAGATCGACAACTATGCCCCTGGGCACCAGATCAGTTTTGGAAATCTAAACTATGTCGCTGATATCCGGGGAGATTTGATCTTCCAAGGGTTCGCGGCCCCAGCCACCGCTCCAGCCTTAGATCCGGAGCGCATCACCAAGTCCAAAGACGGTAGTCTAGAACCCGCCGGACTCTCTGCAGGTTTAGAGCTCAGCACTGGAGAACCGTCGAGAATACGTCACTGGCAGTCATCACAAAGCCGCACTCGTCTCCGGACACTAGCTCCGAACCCTCGAAGACCGCATTATGCGGGCTCGGCCAGGAAACTTCTGTTCTCGACCAAACCTGTCTCTTAAACGAGTGTTTGGACTTAATGCAATCCCTCGCCATCACAGAAGAACCGCTTTCGAATTACCCCCTGCCCGGACTAGGGGCTGAAAATATGGAATTTTGCTTCCCACCCACCACCCACTTCATAGCCACTGTCGAGGATCTAACCAACATGCTTGATTACGCCTCCGAAGACATCGACAGTATGGACGACGATGCCAGTGAGGAGCAGGCCCAAAACCCGTCGTTCACTGGACCCTGGATGACCACTTCCTCATATGACGTGTACATGGTGGACACACCTAAAGAAGGTGACGGCGATGATGAGAAGAATCCTGTCAAGGACGAACCTCCTGAGATACCACCGAAGTGTCGACGTCAGCGGCGCTGCTCCAAACCACGTCGCGGAAAAGACAGCAATACCGGCACCGAAGACGATGATACTCCAAAGACCACCGAAGACCAAGAAGACCCCATCGAACCAACATCCGAACAGGATGATCGGGAGAATGGGCGAGTTGACCCTGATGAGCAAGCAAGGAACAAAGACTCAGAGGATAGTAACTACCTACCACTCTCCGAGGACGACGTGGGCCTCGGCAATGAAGATTTTATCATGCCAGAGGAACCCCTCGAACAAGAGCGCTTTAAGCACCGGCTAATAGCCACTGCAAGAAGCCTAGAGAAGAAGCTGCAGCAGCTTCAAGCTTGACCAAGATCTGCTCAAGGACAGATGGACTAATCTCCTGGCAGCCGAGGAATACAGCCTAGAACACCCAACAAAGAGTTACCCAAAGCGTAAGCTGCTACCTCAATTCAATGATCAGGCCCTGGAGCTCATACCACCCACGTGTAACACGGCTAACGGACCCGACCGACCACCACGTGGCTGGGACAGAGCGACAACTCAAGACGAACACCAGCCTGCACCACCTCGCTCTAAAAGGAGAGAGACAACAGCTCGGGGATACAGCTACGACCTGCGTCAAGACCTGGACAATAGAGTCGGTCAGACCAGGTCAATCTACGGATCAAGGGGGCGTACCCAAGAACGATAGGACGGCCATTAGGCCTAGAGCGACAAACACAACCTCACCAGGGCCAAAAAATGCGTACAGACTTCATCCCAACTGTGTCGTGACGTTGCCCGATACAGAGGCGCCGCACACCCCCTATGTTTCACCGATGAGGTAATGGAGCACCAGTTCCCATAAGGGTTCAAACCCGTGAACATTGAATCATACGACGTCACAACAAATCCCACAGTATGGATTGAAGATTTTCTTCTCCACATTCACATGGCTCGCGATGACGATCTACATGCCATCAAGTACCTTCCCTTAAAACTCAAGGGACCAGCACGGCACTGGTTAAATAGCCTCCCAGAAAATTCTTTTGGCAGCTGGGAAGATTTGGAAAATGCCTTTAGAGACAACTTCCAAGGCACCTATGTACGGCCCCCGGACGCTGATGACCTCAGTCACATAGTCCAGCAACCCGGAGAGTCAGCCCGAAAACTCTGGACAAGGTTCTTAATTAAAAAGAACCAAATCATCGACAGTCCAGATGTTGAAGCCCTAGCGGCCTTTAAACACAGCATCCGCGTTAAATGGCTCGCCTGATACCTCGGCCAAGAGAAGCCAAAGTCCATGGCAGCCCTTACAGCACTCATGACACACTTTTGCACGGGAGAGGATAGATGGCTAGCCCGTAGTAACAACGACACTAGCGACCCTCGTACTTCTGAAACCAGAAACAGCAACGGTAGGCCCCGATGCAACAAACACAAGCGTCGAAACAACAATGATAGTACCGAAAACACGGCGGTCAATGCCGGATTCAGTGGCTCGAAATCCGGTCAGCGGAAGAGGCCATTAAAGAGAAATAAAAACAGTTCATTTAGCTTGGACTGAATACTCGATCGACCTTGCCAGATTCACAGCACCCCCGACAAGCCTGCAAACCATACCAATAGAAGTTGTTGGGTCTTCAAATAGGCTGGTAAGCTAAACACCAATCATAAGGATAAGGGGTCGCCCAGCGAGGACGACAACGAGGAGCCTCACCCACAGAACACAGGGGAAAAGAAGAGATTCCCCCCCCCCCCCGAGGTCAAGACGGTGGAAATGATATACGCTACTCAGATACCCAAGCGGGAGCCCAAGCGCGCTCTAAGGAACGTCTACACGATAGAGCTATTCGCCCCAAACTTCAACCCATGGTCAGCTTGTCCGACCACCTTTGATTGCAGAGACCATCCGACCAGTATTGGTACTCGACCAAATTATCAATAGATTCCACCTCACGCGAGTCCTCATGGACGGCGGCAGTAGTGTTAAATTGCTCTATCAGGACACAGTCTGCAAGATGGGCATTGATCCATCAAGAATCAAGCCCACTAAAGCTACCTTTAAAGGAGCCATACTGGTGTAGAGGCGCGCTGCATGGTCTCAATCACATTGGAAGTTATCTTCGGTTTGCCGGATAACTTCCGAAGTGAAGACTTGATCTTCGACATTGTCCCCTTCCGCAGTGGCTACCATGCACTGCTCGGACGAACCACGTTCACTCGCTTTAACGCGGTCCCACACTATGCCTATCTCAAACTCAAGAAGCTCAAACCACGCGGTGTTATAACAGTCAATGGAAACACGGAGCGCTCCCTGCATACTGAGGAGCACACCACGGCCATTGCAGCGGAAGTACAGAGCAGCCTTTTTAAGGCAAAAACTACATCGATATTCAAGCCCCCGTACACCGCTAAACGAGTCCAGACTACCCTGCAAAACGATGATCCAGCTCGTTTGGAGCTCAATTAGCAATTCAGCCTCCATCTCAGCCCCTACCATTGTGGCATATGTACCACGCGTACATAATTACGCACTAAAGATACCATGGGAAAGGATGGAGGCACAATAAAGATAAAGTCCACGATACGGGTAGACCCTATCCGGACACTCATATTTACTTTTTCTCTTCCTTTTTATTTTTTCCAAGTTCCTTACAACCAACATCACCTTTTTGACGGTACCAAGTCCTCCTTTCGAGGCCCATCATGAAAATATCGACCGATGATCCGCTCGAAGGACGATACACCAAGGAGAAAAGCAGCGTATACGTGTGGCAGAGTACCCAAAGGATCTTTAAAGATCACCCCGCCTATCCTCAGGACACTTACACAGCTTTCCCTTGTGCTCGGCACGTAAAACAGCCTTGTTTCTTATCGTACTATTTGTACCAATATGTTTTGACGTATCGATCAGACTATAATGGAAGCAGTTTTTAGCCCAACCTATATGGTAAGGGCCTTCCTCCAAATCTTTATTTCCTTATTTCTTGTATGATTTTGATGTACAACTCCGTACGACTTAAATCGCCAGAGGCTCTACTGAGTCACGTACATTTCTCCAAACAATAAATAAAGTCTGAACACTTTCATAGTACAATTCGGCGTCCCAAATATAGCATTATATGCATCGGCTCTGAATCATGCTTTGGTCAATAGTTGGGTTGCCCGGCTCCCGTGGTTACTACCTTACATTCCGCTTTTTCGGCTAAGGTAGTAAAGGGAGAACTACTGCGATTGTCTTTCCGGTTTATCCAGACAAACACCTCAGTAGAGGAAGCCGAAAACTGACTGTCATGATGCGGAGAGAGCTGGTCAGCTATTTGGTGACTAAGTATAAATCTCTTGCATTTTTTGCACATTATGCGACAGGCCGGCCTTCACCCGGCCAGGCATCCACAACACCGAAGTTCGGATAATCAAACAATGCTAGGGGCTGCGCCCACACTCCTATTGTAAAACTCCTATGGCTAAGTGAGAGAGATAAAGCCACATAGTCCGATCGACTGGTTCTCCGCACTAACACCTCCTTCAAGGACCAAGCTTTTGGGTCAAGTGTGATCAGGTGCTATTCAGAACACCCCCGTATAACCTACTAGGGGGCCGAAGCCGACGACTGGCCGACTCTCAGATACCATAAACGGCCGCACATGAGGAGAATAATTGGAGGAGATATTTTAAAGTAAAACAAGTAACATATCATACATAAGCCTAGTTTCATAATACAGGATTGGACAACATAGGTACATTCATTTATAAAATGATGTCCTTCCAACACTGGCCTCTACAATGCGGGATCCTTCCTGGACATCATCAAAATACCGCTCCGGCATGCGGTGCTCTTTTCCCGCGGGCAGTCCCTCGGTTGTGAGCTTGACGGCGTTCATCTTCGCCCACTGCACTTTGACATGGGCAAAGGCTATCCGCGCACCTTTGATGCAAACCGACCGCTTCACGGCATCAAGCCAGGGGCAGGCACTTACCAGCCACTTCATGAGCCCGAAGTAGCTACTGGCCATGGGCTCGGCAGACCACAGATGGATTATAATATCTCTCATGGCAAATCCGGCCACCCTATGCAGTTCAGTTAGCTGCTTCAACTGATCGTTGAGGGGCACGGGATGCTCAGGCACAAGGTATTGTGACCAGAACAGTTTTTCCACCGAGCTCCCCTCTTTTGCTTGAAAGAACTCCGCGGCATCAACAACACTCCGGGTCAGGTCCGCAAACGCTCCTGGAGAACTCCAAATCCGGGTCAGAAAGATGTATTTCCTTCTCACATATTTGCTTTGCATGTTAAAAGCCTTAGCAGCCACAATCTGCCTCGCCTCTTGGATCTCCTGGGAGGCGTTTTGGGCTTCGGTCTGGGCCTCCTGTGCACTTTGGAGGGCCTTAGCAAGTTCGGATTTTTAATCCGAAATTGAGCGCTCCAAGGAATCACATTTGCTTATAGTATCCTTGAGCTCCTGTTGGACTTCCTCAACCCTTGATTCATGTTTTAGGCGGGCGGAGTGCAATGAGCATTCTATAAATCAACCAAGGACTATATCATACCAGCATGGTGCATAAAAGAAAAGTGAAAACTAAATGCAAAAGACGCTCCAAGCCTTGCACATATTGCATGAACGAAACGAATTCGAAAACATACCGATACTTGTTGAAGAAAGAGGGGATGCCTTCCGGGGCATCCCCAGGCTTAGACGCTTGAGTATCCCTCATATCGAGTGTGGAAAAGTGGTGGTAGGAGTTATGAAAGTGTCCCTCATATCGAGACATCCTCGATTAGACACTTTATCCACACAAAACTTCAACACAAAACTCGGTAAGATCCGTTAGTATAATAAAGCAAATCACTACTCTAATACTGTAGAAAACCAATTCATATTTTGTTTTGCATTGTGTCTACTGTAATATAGCTTTTTCATGGCTTAATCCACTGATATAAATTGATAGATTCATCAAAACAAGCAAACTATGCGTCAAAAACGGAACAGTCTGTAGCAATATGAATATTCACCATACTTCTGGTACCCCGAAATTTCTACCAAAATTGGGAAAAATAAAAAAGTTTTACAGAAAGACAGTGAAAAAGGAACATTCCAGTGAAAAATGTAAAATTGCGCACTACAGCCAAAGTTTCTGTCCTGCACCGTACAAACCAACAAGCATTGTAAACATCCAAAAGGCAAACCTTGGCACATTATTTTGATAATACAATGGAATTGTACAAGGGGATAATTATTTTTGTTGAAAAGTTTCTGTAATCAAGATTCACAAAGTTTCCATGAGCATGAACAAAGTTCAAGGCTAGCTCCCACTTCAACAATTCTTGCCTTTCTCACTTTCACTTTCCTTTTTGAAAAGTTTTTAGGTTCCCCTCTTTCTTTTTTTGTTTTTAAACTATATAAAAGCACTCAACAGAAATAAATGACTCTCTAAAACTTCTGGGTTATCTCCCTGCCAGCGCTTTCTTTAAAGCCAGTAAGCTAGGCATTTAGTGCTCAAGTAATGGATCCACCCGGATCCCAAGGTATATCAAAGCCAATTTTAATTAACAATGATTTGTAATTTAGCAGTGAGCACAAAGTAACATATATCACGCAACAAGAAAGTCTAACTCTCTTCCTATGCATCGGCATGTCATAAAAGAACAATTCATGCACACATAGTAAAGGCCAATGCATAGTATAAGCAGTTTCTTGCAATTTTATCATATTGGAAACATAGAGACACTACTAGGGAAAACCCTATACACGGAATCTTAGCAGCAGCACGTCTCAAAAAGGAGCGCTGCTGCTAATTAGCAGTAGCGCGGGTGTGGAAAACCCGCTACTGACAAGTGTTTAGCAGTAGCGCGCTCTGTGTAACCCGCGCTACTACAAATATCGATCGACAGTGCCCCCCAAACTCCATTTAGCAACAGCGCGGTACCGCTAGCCACGCTACTTCTAAAGCTGTAGTAGTAGCGCGGTTTTTCTGAGGTCGCTGCTGCTAATTTTCAAATTGGACACACTTTTTGTCCCGGTTAGCAGTAGCGCTTTTGCCAAAAGTGTGCTGCTGCTACTTTCTTATCAGCAGCGCGTTTTACGTCCTGTGCTACTTCTAATCCGCACCAACCCACCACCTTTTCCCCACCGTCCCCCCTCCCCCTCCTCTCTTCCCTTTCCCCTACCTCCCACATCCTCCCACTCTCCCTCTTTTACCTACCTTTCTCTCTCTTCATTACTCCTACCTAACTACACCACCTCCATTAATGCATCTCCTTTCTCTTTTTCCTTCCCCCTCCACTAGTTGAAGTTGTCTCCTCCCAAATTAGGTACCTAGGTAGATGTAGCATTTAGTTAAGTGACCTATTTGCCCCCTAACTAGATCTATCTTTGTCAAGAAGAGCTTTGTGCACTTTTAATGTCCCTAAATCATCATCTCCACCATGTGCTCGATCTCGAGATAGAGGTGATTAAAATTTCATGCTTTTGCAAAATGGAAATATGTTTATGTGTGTGATATGTTTATGGAAATTGTGTGTGTGGCATGAGTTGACGCCAAATTGTGCTTTTGAGTTGCCTATGTTTTGCCGAAATGTCGATTTATTTCTGTTTCGGTGAATTCCGGGCAAACTCTAGATCTATATATGTCCTATTTTCAAGGAAGGTCATGCCGAATTTTTTATGACTTTTCGATGACTCAGCAGCAGTGCGGAATTGAGTTTCTGGTCCGGTGGATCTGATCTATAGTTAGGGGGCAATACAGACCAAAAAGTTCGACCTGATAGGAAAGTCGACTGTTATACCTTGTTTTTGTAATGGATGCATGCACGCATTTTTATAATCAATTTGTTTATTATGATCGTGCAAAGTTGACGATGGTCAGTGGAACGATGGTGGACAGGTGGTTGCGGTCGGCGGTGCAGGACATGAAAGAAAATAACCGGACAGAGGTTTTATGTCCATGTCAAAAATGCAAAGGAATAGTTTGGCTCGACCCCCATGACGATGGTTGTGTCGAAGCACACCTGCTCATGACTGGTTTCATGGATGGCTATACTCGGTGGATAATTGAAGATGTGGATGACGATGTTGAGGATGCCGACGGGGCAGGCAATGATGACACGGGGCAAGACGAAGAGATGATCGATAATGGCGGCGGGGAAGAGGCCGAACATGGCGGAGGAGAAGGGGCCGGCCATGGCGGTGGAGAGAAGGACATGGACTCCACGCAGCAGAGTTCGTCGGTACTAAGTTCAATCGTGCGGGACCCTCATGTTCAAGCATTGCTTCGCAGGGAGACGAGTACTGAGAGAGCTGCTTCTAGAGAGGAGGCTAAGCTGGAGCAACGGGTGGTAGACTCGAACACTCCATTGTATGATGGTTGCAATCCTGAGCTGACCCGCTTGAGTTCCACGCTCCAACTCCTGAAGACGAACGCTAAAAACAAATGGACCGACACTAGCCTCGTTGAGCATCTCAAGTACCTAAAGGATGTTCTTCCCGCGGGTAATCTATGTCCTAGTAGTGTTGCATAATTTATCGGAAGGAGCACGCGGAAAAAACAAGCTGCCCGGTGTGCAATGCTTCTCGATACAAGAAGGTCGGGAAGAAATGTCCCCAGAAAGTTGTATGGTACATACCGATCACTCCCCGTCTCCAGAGGTATTTTGTAGATCCCAAGGAAGCAAAGCTAATGCGCTGGCACGCGGAGAGGAAGAAGCCCGACGATGGAGATGATCCAAAGCTGAGACACGTCAAGGATGGAAGCCAGTGGAGAGTGTTGAACAACTTCTACCGGTATTTTGAATGTGATGCAAGTAACATCGTGCTCGGCGCGTGTACCAATGGCATGAATCCGTTTGGAAACCAGAACTCCAACCATAGCACATGGCCCGTGTTTGTATGGATGTACAACCTCCCCCTGGTTGTGCATGAAATCGAAGTGCATTCACATGAGCATGCTTATTCAAGGGCCAAAACAACCAGGAAATAATATTAATTTGTATCTGGGGCTACTTCAAGAGGAGTTAGACACGTTATGGAAAACATCGGCCAAGACATGGGACGCCGGAAAAGTGGAGTATTTCAACATGAGAGCCGTGCTGATCACGACAGTGTAGGACTATCTCGGTTACGGATACGTGGCAGGCCAGGTGTGCCATGGATATTGCGGATGCACGCGGTGCATGGATGATACGACGTCTCAGCAGCTGACATCAAGGAAAGATGGCGGGTCTGGGAAAATCGTGTACATGGGGCATCGAAGATGCCTCTAACAGGACGACCCGTGGAGAAACCGTGGAGATCTATTCAATGGTCACGCTGAGCATGGAGGACATCCACGTAAGCGGAGCGGTGCCGAAATCGATAAGCTGTCGAAAACTAGAAGGAGTGCCCCGCGTTGGGAAAGACGATGAGGAAGGCGCCGGAGCCGCTGCTGAAGGTATGGAAGACGAGGTCCGTGTTCTGGGACTTGGAGTACTAGCACAAACTCGATACACCTCATTGCCTTGATCAAATGCATATATGTAAGAATGTCCTTGAGATCTTGCTCGCAACACTGATGAACATGCCGGATAAGACCAAGGATGGGCCAAAGGCAAGAAAAGACTTGCAAGATTTGGAAATCAGGGAAGATCTGGACATGTCGCCTCGTAAATGTCAGACGAGACAGAGACGGAGACAGAGGCACGGGAGAAGAAGGGTAAGAAAATAAAGAAAGGATTATTGCCTCCCTTCTTGCTTCACCTTAAGTCACGCTGAGATCGATCAATTCTGTAAGTGCCTTACCGGAGTCAAAGTTAGTTCCGGTTACTGTGGCAAGATAAGCAGATATCTAGACACAGACAAGAAAAGGTTCAGCGGGATGAAGTCCCATGACTGTCATCTGATGATGACACAGATACTACCTGTTGCCCTTAGAGGGATAATGGACAAGCACGTCCGTGACACGCTTATTGGTCTCTGCAACTTTTTCGACGTCATCTCTCGAAAGTCGATCAGTGTGAAGCAGCTCCGAAAGCTACAGGAAGAGATCGTTGTGATACTGAATGAGCTTGAGATGAACTTCCCGCCCGCGTTCTTTGACGTGATGGTGCATCTGTGTGTCCATATTGTGGATGACATAATAGACCTGGGGCCGTCATTCCTGCACAACATGATGCCGTTTGAGAGGATGAATGGGATCATCAAAGGATTCGTTCGTAACATGTCCCATCCATATGGAAGCATCGTCCAGGGCTATGTGA
The DNA here is from genome assembly GCA_904067115.1 of Aegilops sharonensis. Taxonomy (NCBI): domain Eukaryota; kingdom Viridiplantae; phylum Streptophyta; class Magnoliopsida; order Poales; family Poaceae; genus Aegilops; species Aegilops sharonensis. The sequence goes on along the minus strand of LR880972.1, from coordinate 5,278,269 downwards.
CACAAGAGTGCATCTCTTTCTGTGAGAATTTTCTATATGGCGCAGACCAGCCGCCTGGTGTTAGTGTTGGTTCGCCCGTTAACAAGCACGATGGGAGGCTCGAAGGAGAAGGTCGCTGCAATGGTCGCAGAGAACTACACGTGGCATACTCAGATCGACGCAACGACTTTGACATAGCAAACTTGGTAGTGCTACAACACGTAGACGAGGTATATCCTTTCGTGGCACTGCACAAAGAAATTATCGCAAAGAAGTATCGTGACCAGAGGGTATGCAGGACGGACGCCGAAGTTACTAAAGGGCACAACTCCACTTTCCTGCATTGGTTCAAAGAGGGCTCTAAGGACGGATTGCTCATATACGCCTTAGGACATGGCCCCTCACCCAACCTCGTAACCTATCAGGCATATGATATCAATGGATACACGTTCCACACGGAGGCCAAAGATATGGACAGTGATGATCAGAACTCAGGGGTGACGACGGAATGCATGACCAGGAGCGGCAACGGCGCAACTGAATGATTTTTTGGAAGGGTAGAGGAGATCTGGGAGCTTGACTACTCTGGACTGCACAACACGACGATGTTCCGTGTCAGATGGGCTAAGAATGTCGAAAGAGAAAACTGGATTTTCACTACCATGACTATACCCGACTCCAAGAGCGCTACCGTGAACGCTATCGCAAAAAACGAGCCACGGGTACATGCTAAGAACGTGACACAATGCTTCTTCATAACCGACCCACGCAATCCCAGCCGTGTTGTCATGAGGAGAGGCAAAAGGAACATCATTGGAATGGATGGGGTCGCCAACGAGGAAGACGATGATCAGTACGGAAACCCAATGAGGGAAGATGACGATGATGATGAAGTATACGTCAAAAGAAGAATCAATACTACATTACCTAAGAAAAATCGTACTCCATGGAAAAGGCAAAGTCACAATGAGGGGCTCAATTATTCTTCGACGAACAAGAAGGGAAAGAAGCTTACTCAAAAACAAAAACGTCAACGCCGAGGAATCGTATGTTATCGGTCAAATGATGTAATATATATATATGTTCCTATTTTGTATACACACTTAGCCACCATTATGCATGGGTCCAATGATGTAATATATATGTTCCTATTTTGTATACATATTTAACCATCAAATGATGCAATATATATCGCCTTCCCTTCGTTCACTGCTCTTGGGAAATAAAAGTGGTAGAAAATAAGTGGGAGAAAATAAAGGAAAAGAAAAAGGAAAACTGGTTATAGTAGTAGCAGTTTACTAAAGAAAGAGCTACAGTCAAGCTAGCAGTAGCGATTTCCTTATAAAACCGCTACAGCTAGTGAAGGTAGTAGCAGCGCGTTTGTTCTAAACCGCTACAGCTAGTGAAGGTAGTAGCAGCGTGTTTTGTCTAAATGCGCTACTGCTACGTCCACTTAACCCAAAATTCTCACTTTCCCTGCTTCATCCCGCCTCTTTTCCCACAAATCCCCACTCTCTCTTCCCCCGTCGTACCGCCGCGCCCAGGTGCTCGCCCCTGACCCCGGCGCTCGCCACCGACCCGGCCCTCGCCCCCGACCCCGTCGCTCGCCCCCGACCCCGGCGCGCTCGCCACCGACCCCGGCGCGCTCTCCACCGACCCGGCTCTCGCCCCTGACCCCGGCGCGCTCGACCCTGACCCGTCTGCCCTCGCCACCCTCCTCTGCTTCCTCCCCTCCTCGCCCCTGCACCCTCTGTAAACCCCCCTCTCTCTGCTAGCTAGGGGTCTTCGGTTAATTTACTTAGGTTTTAGTTAGGGCAGTAGGTTAATTAGGTTATCTATTTAGTTATGAATTTAGCTAGGTTTTAAAATAGGACAGAAATTTAGGGTTAAGCAATTGTAGTAAAAAGAAAAGGCAGCATTTAAGCAATTGTCCAAATCAACATCCCTTGTTAAAGCAAATTTAGGTAGGTTGAATTTATATGCAAATTTGAACTAAGCATGTGATATGTGGATATGTCATGTTTTGGACATGTCATGTTTGGAATTTGAACATGCCATTTGGTAAATGATCCTAGTGGCCTATGTTACGCCGGAATGTTGATTCATTTCCATTCCGGTGAATTTCAGACGCTCGATATGTCCATTTTTTAGCAAAGGTCATGCCGAAATTTGCCGTGAATTTTGGCATGATTTGTGCTAGATAGTTGGCATATCGAGTGCTGGCACATAGATTTCTTTTTTATATTATTTCTCATTTTTTCATACTTTTAGAAATAAACGAGGACACTTAACCATAGGAAACATGTCGAACAACGAAGAAACAGGGCCTTCTGACCAAGATGCAGACGAGATGGATTATGACGGTGAACAAGAGTACCTCGACTATTTGACTGCTAAGCAAGGTTTGCAGGTTGGCCTCGATGATGGTACTGACGCCGACATCGACTCCGACGGCGCCGGCACCGATGGCGGCGCCGAGATCGGCGGGGAAGGTACCGGTTTGGAAGATACCGGCAGGGAAGGTACCGGCGCCGATGCCGCTACATAAAAGAGGAAGCATAAGAAGCAGAGGATACGAAAACCTAACTAACTAGGGATTGGACAACTTGTGATCACAAAAATGGCAACTGGCAAGTTTGAGCCATTAGAGCTGGAAGAACCTCGCAAGTGCTATGGGAACCAAGTAGGATGCATCCTACGGGAATGCACGAGCATCGACGACCATGACTTAAGGAGTAAAGAACATTTGACGCAGTTGCTCCCAGTGAAGTTGCACAAGAGATTCAAGTTCCCCGACTGGGATGATAACATAGAACAACCATGGGATGATCCGAAGATGAAAAAGATTAACAATCATGCCATGGGCATGTTGAGCAATGATTTGGCCCCCTGGAAAGGGAGGGTCAAACGAGCTATTGAGGCTGAGGAACCCCTGTCCAAGATTCTGGAGGAAAATTCGACACTTACGGAAGAGGAGTTCGAAAAGTTCAAGGACACTTGCGCTACCGAGGCAGCCAAGGCTAAGGCTGCGAAATTCAAGAGCCTTCAGCAAACGAACACGGGGAAGCATCGCCTTGGAAGCCGTGGCTACATCGGTAAAAGGCCCATATGAGATAAGGAGGACGCGGAACGTGAAGCCGCGGGTATCCCACACCCCTTCACGAAGTTCACCAACCCCTTGGAGTGTGACTTCATCAGGGCCCGCTACAAGTGGGACAAGGAGAAAAAGGTTTTTTACACGGACCAGATCACGAGGAAACTGATTAGACTACTGGAGAAGCATCACCAGCTTGCAGCCGAAAGCCCTACTTCTCCGATGAGGCCCAAATGGGACACCCCTCTCAATCGGGCCTTGAACAAACTTAAGAGACTCCCTTTGGGCCAACGGCCGCAATATGGTCGTGTGCACGGCGCTGGAGACGGCGCCACATGGAAGGTGTTTTACAACGAGGGCCCGGAGGCGAAGAAGCAGAAAAAGAAGTTTAGTCATGCGGACATCGACGCGAAGGTGAAGCTTGCGGTCGAGAAAAAAACAGCTGAGGACGCGGAAAAAACAGCCGAGGAGAAAAATGAGTTGCTACAGCAGGTAGTCAATGCAGCTGTAACTGCCTGCAGAAATTATTTGGCTACTAACTTGGTTCCAGCTATCATCAACTGGACGAAGGAAAATCCAGACAAGACGGTACATGATTTCCTGATGCCCAGTTTCGTCGGGAGCAACTCCATGAACAACAACAACACCACACCATCACTTGCTCATGCAACCGGGCCTCGTCTCGCGGTCGCTCCCGCTCATAGCAGCCCATCCTCAGTCTCTGGTGCGCTAGGCGGGCCTTCTTCTTTAGCTGAGCTCGATGCCGTCACGGTAATTTGATGTCACACCAACATATATATATATATATATATATATATATATATATATATATATATATATATATGTATATATAGAGAGAGAGAGAGAGAGAGAGAGAGAGAGAGAGAAGAGAGAGAGA
>LR880972.1:5262587-5273793 GCA_904067115.1 Aegilops sharonensis | reverse complement strand
TTCCATTTTCGTTGCCTTTCGGATGTTTTACGCCACAGACATATGTGTTTGCAGGGCGAAGAAACCCCGTGCACCATACTCTACTTGATAAAAGGCCAGAAGGTCGACGTGGGAAAGGGGGTAATATTGAACCCCTTGAAACCGACGTTCCACAACCAGCCTATCCCCGCTGGGCACTTCAGGGTTAGATTGTCCAGTCTGAAATCGGGGCAGGAGGCGTTGCCTCCTCCAGTACAGCATGTGGGAGAGGACGACGAGACCCTGCCGCGGATTGGAAGCTGCAAGGGCTGGGTGCTGCTATGGCCGAAGAATCTTATTTGTCTTGAGCTGGCCTAGAGCACACCAATAACCACACATCAACAAGCATGTGTGGAGACCACCACCCCGCCTACACAATTACCAGCTCCTGTAGTGCCGAGTTAGAGCGGCGGACAACGTGATGAAGGGGGTGCAATAGTACTGGCTGAGAAAAGCTTACTAGCCTCAAAGGATCCAGGATATCCGACATACGCCGCTCGTGTGCCTGAGGGGAAGTGCTACGTCGATACATGGCCCGCGGAGGTGTTCTTCCTGCGGTTTGACCATATCTTTGAGATGTTTCTGACAAGGCGGCTCGATTTTACAATCGTCCGCCTTTTTGCGCTACATATGAGCTCCGTCATGAAGAGTGAAGAAGTCTCGCAAACCTATGTGGCGGATTCGTACTACATGCACGAGTCTTTCTTGAGTCTTGGTGACTTTGAGCGTGAAACTGCTAGGGAGTACCTCCAAAACTTCATGGTACAGAATAAGGACCAGTAAATTGTCCTCATGCCTTATCATCTAAAGTAAGTTAGTTCCGGACAACCCTTTCGTACATTTCGATCATTCCTTCTCTCTCATATCGGGAATAATTTGAGGTGTCTTTTCCCCGCAGCAAGGGGCACGCCGTCTTTATCGTTCTTTACCGCAAGTCTCCCACGCCGTGTATTTTGACCCTTCCAGAGACTATGAGAAAAAAGACTACACCCACATAATGAATATTCTAGATGATGCTCTCCAAGGCTTCAGCGTTAGAGGTGGCCACATGCAGATCAGGAAACAAAGGAAAAAGAAGATGGGTTTCGCGCATAAAACTAACTTCTCCTGCATCCATGTCCCAAAACCAACCAAGAAGGATGGATTCTACATCGTCCATCTCATGATTCAGTTCAACACGGATCTACAAAAGCTTCGCATGAGAAGCAGAAATGAAGATCATATCCACAAGTGGCTAGAATCTCATGAAGAAGCGGATCATAAACTTAGAGATGACTTCTTTCGCATCCAAAGGGACATTGCGACGATCATCATAAAAGAAGTCGTCGATGAGAAGGGGATGTTCCACCACGGCCCTATATCGTGAGCTGACGTCCGAACTCGCATAGGCATGCAACGTCTAGACCTCACGCCGTTCCAGAAGCTAGGGTCCATCCTCGATGATATGGAAGGATGGAACTTCTAGTGATTTATGATGCCGATGATGATGATATGTGTCGATTGAACTTGTATACTTTTTTTAGCGATGAAATTTTGTGATGTCCACGGTCCTTGCCGAACTTGCATAACGCTACTTTGTTAGTTTGCGGATGATGACCTGCGTACCTCTAGTTAATTAGCTTGCGTACTGTATGTTGCATCTAGTTGCTAACCCTTTCTTTTTCGGTGTTGCTCTAGTATATTTTGTTGCATATATATGATTGTACATCCTCTTCATGAACATGCATCTCTAACAGGTACCTAGTTTCTTGATGGCGAGATGGAAGTGCTATGTCGTGTACAAAGGGAAGGTTCCGGGGGTGTACAACGAGTGGCCTGAGTGTCAGGCGCAAGTGAATGGGTTCTCGGGCGCCAGCCATAAAGACTTCAAAACCACACAAGAAGGAGAAGCTAGTTACTTGAGGTTCACGCTAGCACGAGAGGGGACTCGTAACCGCCGCCTCATGTACTGCATAGTTCCGCTCTCACTCATAGTGGTAGCTCTTCTCGCGTATACCTTTGTTTAGCTGGATGACGTTGTACTTGCAAGTATTCGAGACTTGCATGTATTGCTATTTTCGAGATCATGACAAGATACCACTTTGTGTTGGATGATGATTAGGATGAGACTATTTGTATGTATATGCTATGATTACATTTGTGGTCTCGCAGGCATTTTTATGTGTATCATGATGACATTTGTATGTGTATCATGATGACATTTGTATGTGTATCATGATGACATTTGTATGTGCTAAAGATTCTTCTATAAAGCCTGTTCAAATACAAAACAAATATGGGGAAACAATATATTAAAATTAGCAGTAGCGAGTGGAGAAAAGTTAGCAGCAGCGCGGTAGTATCAGTAGCGCGCACAGGGGAAGCGCGCTATAGCTATTAGCAGTAGCGAGCTCCACAGAAGAACGCTGCTGCTACACTTGTATATCAGTAGCGCGGGTGCGCATGCGCTGCTGCTATGGTTTAGCTGTAGTGCCTTATTAGTAGCGCGGGCCCTAAAACCCGCGCTGCTGCTAGGCTTTTCCCTCGTAGTAAGAGGTGGAGATATAGTTCCTCTCTCATAATAATTGGAAGTAGAAGCAGCAAGCACATGCATATTATATCTATAAAAATCATCATGTGCAATGGTAAAAGGCAACCCATCAATATAATCCTTAGTAAGCACAAACTTCTCCGATATAGTGTAGTTGGGAGAATTCAAAAAGATAATAGGACTATCATGCGTGGGTGCAATAGCAACAATTTCATGTTTAACATAAGGAACTATAGCAAGTTCATCTCCATAAGCATAATTCATATTGGCATCTTGGCCACAAGCATCATCAAAAAGGGATATTTCAAGAGAATCGACGGGATCATAGCAATCATCATAGCAATCATCCTTCGGTAAGCACGAAGGGGAATTAAAGAAAGTATGAGTTGAAGAGTTACTCTCATTAGAAGGTGGGCACAGGTGATCAATCCGCTCTTCCTCATTTTGTTCTTCGCTCTCCACATCATCTTTTTCATCCAATGAGCTCACAGTTTCATCAGTTTCTTCTTCCATAGCTTCCTGCAAAATATTAGTCTCTTCTTGGACAACGGAGACTTTCTTAATAAATGCATTAATATTGTAATTGTATTCATAATTTTCATAGCAATATTTCAATATAGCATAATTTTCAGGCCTATAAACATCATCATCTAAAGCTTCATACTTTTCAAACAAAGATTCAATTTCATAAGAAGCCTTAAAAGCAACAAATTCTTCAATTTGTTCAACATAATAGTAATCATATATACCTCTAGCATAAGAAGCTAAGGTTTAATTATCATTAAATTTGAATGAAAAGGGAAGGTGTGGAGTCTTCATCCTAGAGCAAAAAGAACTATCATATCTCAAGCATAGATCCCGAGCATACCAACGCAACATATAAATTTGATCCCATAATAGTCTCCCTTTTTGTGTCAAGTGATAGTCCCTAAAGTATTCACGTTGATCCAACGTGTCTCCCATAACAAAGTTGAATGGGGTTTTCTCAGGATTATTAAAGTAGTACATAATTTCTTTCACATAACGAGCATCGAGGGTTTTAGGAGGTTCCCCATCTCCATGAGTAGCATCTACACCTAATTTTTGTGGTATTTGGTGTGCCATATCCATAACTAAAGATAGAGAACAACTTAGAACAGCAAATAAAAATTATTAGTGATAAAGCAAACAAGCACACACGAGAATATTCACCCCATGCTATGACTCCCCGGCAACGGCGCCAGAAAAAGGTCTTGATGACCCGCAAGTATACGGGATAGTTGTAGCCTCTTTCGGTAAGTAAGAGTGTCGAAACCAACGAGGAGCTAAAGGTAGAACAAATACTCTCTCAAGTCCTATCGACCACTGATACGACTCTACTCACGCTTGACGTTCGCTTTACCTAGAACAAGTATGAAACTAGAAATAATTTGTAGGTGTGATAGGATAGGTTTGCAAGATAATAAAGAGCACGTAAATATAAACTAGGGGCTGTTTAGATAAAGATTCAATAAAGTAAGTAGTAGTAGGGAGCTTTTTGTCACGAGAAATTTATTTGTCCAAGGCAATCGATAACTAGACCGGTAATCACTATTGCAATTCTATTTGAGGGAGAGGCATGAGCTAACATACTTTCTCTTCTTGGATCATATGCACTTATGGTTGGAACTCTAGCAAGCATCCGCAACTACTAAAGATTCATTAAGGTAAAACCCAACCATAGCATTAAAGTATCAAGTCCCGTTTATCCCATACGCAAACAACCTACTTACTCGGGTCTGTTCTTCTGTTCACTCACGCCACCCACCATGAGCAAATCATAAACATATTGCAAACCCTACAACGGGGATCCCTCACGCTTGCGCGACACGGAGAGCACCGTAGGACAGCACCAATAATAAAACCTGCAACTCAAACCAATCACGATCATCAATTAACCAATAGGAAAAAACAGATCTACTCAAACGTCCTAAGATAGTAACATCATTGGGAAATAATATATAGCGTTGAGCACCATGTTTAAGTAGAGATTACAGCGGGTAAGAGAGGGGTTACACCGCTGTATAGAGGGGGGAGGAGTTGGTAATGAAGGTGGTGAAGTTGTTGGTGAAGATCGCGGTGATGATGATGGCTCCCCAGGGGCGTTCCGGCGCCACCGGAAGCAAGGGGGAGAGAGCCCCCCTTGTTCTTCTTCTTCCTTGACTAGACCGGTTTTCCGAGTAGTAATTTCCAGAAAATGGCCGTTGTGCTCACCAGCCCCAGGATTACTGTTAGCTGATGAGGCACCAACTTGATGCAGAAATTCCAGGCAAAAATACAAAAAAATATGTAGTACAAGACCATTCTGGCCTGGGAGTACAACAAATGGTTTCTAGTGGTTGATGGCGGAAGCGGTTTGTGGATCATCAGTGTCCATGGAACTCCATTTCCCACAGGAATAGCTGACCAGGTTGACTCCTATCTTCGCGAGGCTGCTACCGCCATTGCTTAGGTTCCGGGGCTGTCATCGCAACGCTCCTCTCCATGCAAGAAATCTGGCCAAGACAATAGCCAGGGACAAGCCAGTGAGTACTTTGAATGTACTCGCAAGCATTATGAACACGGGTATTGTTGGGGATGTCACTACTGGGCGTAAACTGGCCTATCTGGGCCGGGTTAACTTTATCAGTAGTTCAATAGTATAAAAGCCCAAGAGGCATGAGTGTAAGGGCCCAAGGCCTGTAGTCGGTTCAACAATCTGTAGCCGTAAACCGGCCTGATGTATAACTTGTATTGTATGTTAGGAATAGGGAGAGACCAACTCGGATACGAATATGAACCGAAGGTTGGGACTCTCTGAGCCGACGGGCGTCACCCGTGTATATAAGGGGACGACCCGGGGCGGTTCAAGGGACAGACAACAACAGCTCGAGGCCTAGGCGAAGCCGTTTGCTCCCTAGTCATCGAGACCACATCAATCCCATCACAAACTAGACGTAGGCTTTTACCTTCATCGAAGGGGCCGAACTAGTATAACTCTCGTGTCTTTGCGTCCGCTTTAACCCCTCTAAGTTAACCCGTAGCGATGGCTCCACGACTAAGTCCTTTCATAAGGACATATGCCGTGACAAAACCATGACAGTTGGCGCCCACCGTGGGGCTATCGCATGATGGTTTGATGATCTTGGAGGGCAAGCTCGAAGGACTCGAAGGCTACGCTGTGGGCCGGATGACCAAGAGTCGTCAAGGCAAACTCTACATCGACGATGCAGGCTGGGGCCCCGAGGCCGGCTCGATTGAGTACGGGTACCGGGTCCCCTTTGGTGGCATACACGTTTTCATCGGCAAGATCGGTGAGCCAGGGCCTGAGCCGGACATCTGCACCGACCTCGTCGAGACGGCTCAGCGTGCGAAACCTGCCCAGGCTAAACCGGCCGTCAAGCGTGCTTTCGTGGGAGTCATCCACGGAGGAAATTATGAGGACGGATCAGCATCTGGTGGCGAAACCGTCGTCTACTCTGGTGACGAGTCGTCGACCGGAGAAACTGAGTCTCTGTATCAGCTGCAAGATGGCCAGATTGGGGGCTGTTCCGATGGTGACAGTATTCCGGACCCCCTTGATATGCCCAACCGGGTTGGAATATTCATGGCTGGTACGCAAGCGATGCTTCACTCTTTGACCGCTGCGACAATGGTCGCCGGATCAACAGCGGCGATGGCAGCCGGGGCAGGAGGCCCTGTGCGCCCGCCGGCTCAAGTTTTATCAGAGCTATTCGATGCGTTGGCTGTGCTCATGGCAGAGGCTAACCCGGCGAACCAGGACATTCATAATGCGGAGATTGCCAAGGTGAAGGAACAAATCACTCAGGCTAAAGCGGATCTGGCAGCTGCAGACGCCAGGATCGCGGCAGAGCGGGCCGCTTTGGATGCGCAAGCTTATAGGCTCATGCTGGATCAGAATGCATCGCATGAAGTCATGAAGAGGAAATACAGATCCCGTTTGCCTTCAGTTTTCGAGGGAAGCGATCTCTTCAACACCCCAGGAGCAGGGACTAGTAATCCGCTGGTGGTAAACCGGGCGGAAGCACCTGGGACGGGCGTGCCGGTTCAGCCCCGCATAATAGATCTACCTCGCCATCATACTGGCACGCCTCAGGCTGTGCAAACACCTCCAGGTCACTACTCCAACCTGATGGATAACCTCGTTGCAGCGACGGCACGGTTGGAGGCGATTCCAATTGAAGGCGATTCACCGCAGGCGCTAGAGACGCGCCGGGTCAAGGAGCTCCTTAGGACAGCTCTGGTCCAACAGGAAGCCTATTCGTACAGCCGCGATCGGATCCACTCTACCCCCCGCCCAAGCCAGAGCTATAGCAGGCGTGTGGATGAACCGACCGTGTCAAGTAATGCACGGCGCGGTGCGCCCCGTGGCAACAACCCGGCGGGTGGTTTCGACAACGCTCAGGAGGTTGTGGACCGAGCCCGGGCACGTAGGGAGGCCGAGTTAGCAGCACAGGATTATCTGCTTGCGCCAGTTCGACCGACCATTTTTGAGCCTGGAGTTACCTCTAGCTCTTTGGGGGTGCCCTGCCTCGTCCCCGCTTTACGCAATGTACGATTGCCCAAGGATTTCAAGGGGCCGCGCAAGGTGCCAAATTACACCGCCGATCTGGCTCCAGAAGCATGGATAGAGAGCTATGAGATGGCCATGGAGATGCTGGATGTGGATGAAGTTGCATGTGCGAAGTACTTCACCATGATGCTCGAGGGCACGGCCCGTACTTGGTTGAAAAACTTGCCACCCAATTCCATCAGTTCATGGGCCCAGTTGCGGACCCGGTTCATTCAGAATTTCAAAGATACCTGTAAGCAGCGCATGTCTGTGGTGGACTTGGCGGCTTGTGTCCAGGCTGAGGGGGAATCAACAACCCATTGGGTACGCCGCGTTTCGGAAGTCTTACATTCTTCAGACCAGATCAACGCTGATTCTGCGATCTTGACCCTTGAGGGCAACTGCCGGTTTAAACCTTTAAAGTTGAAGTTGGGATGCATGAAGCAGTTTTGCAATGACATGGGCACCCTCATGGGCGTTTTAGTGAAGTATGCTGATTCTGGTAGTACCAAGGATCCCGAGTTTGATGATGATGATGAGACAGGGAAGGGAAAGAAGAACAACAACTCCAGAGGCCAGCAGCATCACTCGGCAGGTAATGGTGGAAGTAAGCGCAAAGCGAACGGCAACATGGACTTCATAGCCAACACCAACGCGCAGGACAAGGGCCAGCGGCGCAAGGGTAAACAGCCGAATCGAGGTGGTGCGCCTAATCCCAATCCGGACCGATTGAACTATCTGTCGAATCAAAGCTGTCCGAAGCATGGGACGAAGGAGGCACCAGCAAACCACCTCTGGAAGGATTGTTACATTATGCAGGACTTCAAAAGTCCTAATGCTTTCCGGTATGATCAAGGTTCCGGCGGCGGTTCAGGGTCCTGCCCGGGTTACGGTGGAGGAAATTCCGGTCCAGGGTTTAATGGTAATCCGGGCGGACATAACAATCAGAACAATCAGAACAACCAAGGTGGTTACAATCAGCAGCAGCAGCAGCAGTCAGGTTATCAGAGCAACCCAAAGCAGTTGAATGGTGGGCAGTACCACATCTTCACCACCAGCTTAGACAAGCGAGACCGGAAGCTTCAGAAGCGGGCAGTCAACGTTGTTGAACCGGCCGTGCCTCATTACCTACGCTGGTCAGAGCAGCCCATTGTGTGGAGTAGAGAGGATCATCCTCCCCGGGTTGACAATCCAGGTCAGCTAGCCCTGGTGGTGGCACCTCAGGTGGGAGGTTACAAGTTCACCAAGGTGCTTATGGACGGAGGAAGCAGCATCAACATCCTGTACTACGAGACCTTCTGTCGTATGGGGTTAACAGAAAAACATCTCAAACCGTCCAATACAGTATTCCATGGTGTGGTGCCTGGCAAGTCAGCATATCCGGTTGGTAAATAGCTCTGGAGGTGGCCTTCGGGGATGAACATGACTCCAGATCAGAAACATTGACGTTTGAAGTGGTGAAAATTCAAAGTCCTTATCACGCCCTGTTTGGGCGGCCGGCTTATGCCAAGTTCATGGCACGACCTTGTTATATCTATTTGCAGCTCAAGATGCCGGGTCACAAGGGGACGATAACGGTTCATGGGAGCCGCAAGATCGCTTTGGAGTGTGAGGAAGGTGATGCGGCTTACGCAGAGTCGGTTTGTGCCACCGAAGAGCTGAAGTAATATAAAGATAATGTTGATCCGACGGACATGACTCCGTTGAAGAAGCCAACTACAGAGCACGATCCGGCCTTGAAGTTTAAATCGGCAGCTGAGACTAAACTTGTTGACTTCGTACCTGGCGATTCGTCCAAGCAGTTCATCATCAGTGCCAACTTGGATCCTAAATAGGAAAGCGCGCTCATCGAGTTCATCCGTGAGAATCGGGACATTTTTGCATGGAAGCCTTCTGACATGCCAGGTGTACCGAGGGAGCTCGCTGAGCACACTCTTAATGTTGATCCCAAGTACAAACCGGTAAAACAGTTTCTCCGCCGGTTTAACGAGGAGAGGTGTAAGGCCATTGGAGAGGAGATTGCCAGGCTCTTAGCAGCATGTTTTATCGTTGAAGTTTTCCATCCAGAGTGGCTTGCTAATCCGGTGCTGGTCCTTAAGAAAAACGGCACTTGGCGCATGTGTGTAGATTACACAGATCTTAACAAGGCTTGTCCAGCAGATCCTTTTGCCCTCCCCCGCATTGACCAGATTATTGATGCCACTGCGGGTTGTGAGTGTTTGAGCTTTTTGGATGCATATACTGGATATCATCAGATCAAGATGGCAGTTAAGGACCAGGAGAAGACAGCGTTTATCACTCCCTTTGGAGCCTTCTGCTATGTGTCTATGCCTTTTGGGCTCAAGAGCGCCCAAGCAACTTATCAGCGTTGCGTACAGAATTGCTTGCATGAACAGATCAGCCATAATGCGCATGCTTATGTGGATGATATTGTGGTTAAGTCAAGGAAGAAGGAAACACTGATTGATGATTTGAAAGAAACCTTTGACAACCTGCGGGTTTACAAGATGATGCTTAACCTGGCCAAATGTGTCTTCGGTGTTTCGGCAGGCAAGTTATTGGGTTTTCTTTTGTCCAACAGGGGGATTGAAGCTAATCCGGAGAAGATTACGGCTATCACCTCCTTGGCTAAACCAAAATGTATTAATGATGTCCAGCGTTTGGCGGGCCGGATTGCCGCACTAAGCCGGTTTATCAGTCGCCTCGGAGAGAAGGCCATCCCTTTGTACCAGATACTGAAGAAGACAGATTAGTTTGTATGGAGTTCAGCCGCTGATGAAGCGTTGGAAGACTTAAAGCGGAAATTAGCCAACCCGCCTGTGCTCGCTGCTCCCATCGACAAGGAGCCGCTTCTGCTATATGTTGCTGCTAACGCCAGGGCAGTTAGCGTGGTGTAACGCCCCGGATTCGATGCGCCAGGTGTCTGCCAGTTATTTGCCGTCTTTGCCATGTCATGTGCTTGAGTGTTGCACTGAATTTTATAACATGTCATCATGTGCATCGCATTTGCATACGTGTTCGTCTCATGCATCCGAGCATTTTCCCCGTTGTCCGTTTTGTAATCCGGCACTCCTATGTCTCCCGGCGCCCCCTTTTACCTCTTTTCGTGTGCGGGTGTTAAACGGTCTCGGAATGGACCGAGGTTTGTCAAGCGGCCTAAGTATAGCACCGGTAGACCGCCTGTCAAGTTTCGGATCATTTGGAGGTCGTTTGATACTCTAACGGTTAACCGGGTAACCGCAAAAGCCTCTTTTGTGTGCAGCCCAACACCCCTTCCAAAGTGGCCCAAAACCCACCAAACTCCCCTCCATGCTCTCGGTCGATCGATCACGATCGCGTGGCCGAAAACCGCACCTCATTTGGACTCTCCTAGCTCCCTCTACCTATTTAAACACCCCTCCTCCCGAAATTCCGGATCAATTCGCAGTCCAAACCCTAGCTTCGTCCTCCTCGCGCCGCCGGACATGTCCATCCGTGCCGGACATGTCCGCCGTACACCTCACCCCGGCCAATCGTGGAGCGCCACATCATCGCCGCCGCCGTCTCAGCCAACCGGCGCGCGCCACCTCACCTCCTCTCACCTCCCACCGCGCGCCGCCGCCCGGGGCCCAGATCCGGCCCGCCCCGGGCCGAACCGGGCCGCGCCGGGCCCGTGGCGCCCGCGCCACCACCCGCACTCGCCGGAGCCGCCTCGCGCCGCCGCCGGATCCCCGTGCCCGGCCACCTCGCCACCCGGCGCCGGCGACCGCGTCCGCCGCCTCCGCCCGGCCGGCGCCCCTCGCCGCCCGTCGCCCCTCCGCTCGCCTCGGCCCCTCCGCCTCCGCGCCGCCGCCTGCCCCGGCCGGACGGAGCTCACCGCCGCCGCCTTGGCCTCCCGCGCCCACCGGCCGAGCTCGGCCCGAGCTGCCCCGCCGCCACGCCTCTCGGCCGGCTCCGCCCAACCGGCCGCCGCGGGGCCCGCGCCGCCCTCCGCCGCCGCCACGCCGGATCCGGCCGGATCCGGTCGGGCCAGCTCGTCCCAGCCCGTCTCCGGAGAGCCTGCCTCCTTCCCCGCCATCTCCGGCGAGATCCGTGCCGGTTGACTTTCT
>LR880972.1:5238032-5253970 GCA_904067115.1 Aegilops sharonensis | reverse complement strand
ATGTGTGGTGTGTTTACTGTGTTGTGTGCTTCTTCTTGTTAGTTCCCGTTTCGTTGCGATCGTGAGGATTCGTTCGTCTACGCTTGGTTCGGCTTCATCCGTTCATCTTCTTCATGGACTCGTTCTTCTTCCTAGCGGGATTTCAGGCAAGATGACCGCTACCCTGGATCTCACTACTATCATTGCTATGCTAGCTGCTTCGTTCTATCGCTATGCTGCGCTACCTATTACCTGTTTATCAAGCCATCCCAATTGCCATGTCAGCCTCTAACCTTTTGCACCCTTCCTAGCAAACCATTGTTTGGCTATGTTACCGCTTTGCTCAGCCCCTCTTATAGCGTTGCTAGTTGCAGGTGAAGGTGAAGTTTGTTCCTTGTTGGAACATGGAGATGTTGTTCCTTGTTGGAACATGTTTACTTGTTGGGATATCACAATATATCTTATTTAATTAATGCATCTATATACTTGGTAAAGGGTGGAAGGCTCGGCCTTATGCCTGATGTTTTGTTCCACTCTTGCCGCTCTAGTTTCCGTCCTATCGGTATTATGTTCCCGGATTTTGCGTCCCTAACGCGGTCGGGTGATTTGTGGGACCCCCTTGACAGTTCGGTTTGAATAAGACTCCTCCAGCACGGCCCAACATTGGTTTTACTATTTGCCTCACCTATGCCCTTTTTCCCTTGGGTTTCTGGAGCCCGAGGGTCATCTTTATTTTAGCCCCCCCCCCCAGGCCAGTGCTCCTTCGAGTGTTGGTCCGAACCGAGCAGCCTGCGGGGCCACCACGGGGCAACTCGAGGGTTGGTTTTACTCGTAGCTTGACTTATCCGGTGTGCCCTGAGACCGAGGTACGTGCGACTCCTATCAGGATTTGTCGGCACATCCGGGCGGCTTTGCTGGTCTTGTTTTATTGCTGTCGAAATGTCTTGTAGCCGGGAATCCGAGACTGATCGGGCCTTCCCGGGGAGAAGGAATATCCTTCGTTGATCGCGAGAGCTTATCATGGGCTAAGTTGGGACACCCCTGCAGGGTATAAACTTTCGAGAGCCGTGCCCGCGGTTATGTGGCAGATGGGAATTTGTTAATGTCCGGTTGTAGAAAACCCGAAGTTGATCTTAATTAAAATACACCAACCGTGTGCGTAACCGTGAGTGTCTCTTTTCGGGGTTGATCAAGAGGAGAACACGGTTTCTGGGTTATGTCTGACGTAAGTAGGAGCTCAGGATCACTTCTTGATCATTACTAGTTGACGACCGTTCCTTTGTTTCTCTTCTCGCTCTCATTTGCGTATGTTAGCCACCATATATGCTTAGCCGCTGCTGCAACCTCACCACCTTTACCTCTTCCTTACCCATTAAGCTTTGCTAGTCTTGATACCCATGGTAATGGGATTGCTGAGTCCTCGTGGCTCACAGATTACTACACCACCAGTTGCAGGTACAGGTTTGCGATGGTCATGACGTGAGAGCGATGTTTGCTTGTATTGGAGTTCTTCTTCTGCTTCTTCGATCAGGGGATAGGTTCCAGGTCGGCAGCCTGGGCTAGCAGGGTGGATGTTGTTTGAGTTTCTGTTTATGTTTCATCCATAGGTGGATGTTGATCTTGTATATGATGTTGGTGTATTCTTCTGGCAGTTGTGCCTTATGTATGTATCCCCATCTATTATGTAATGTTGATGTAGTGATATCCACCTTGCAAAAGCGTTTCAATATGCGGGTCTATCCTTGGTGGGACCGTCGAGTTCCTTTTGGATAGGGTCGCATATTGGGCGTGACACGTGGCCATTGTGGTAGAGCGGAAGGAGGCAGGGAAGGAGCATCCGGTTCAACATCCGGTTTATTATATCAGCGAGGTGCTTATTGAGTCTAAGCAGAGATATCCGCATTGGCAGAAGCTGGTGTATGGAGTTTTTATGGCAAGCCGGAAGCTGAAGCAATATTTTCAAGGGCATCCCATCACGGTGCTCAGTTCAGCTCCCTTAGGTGATATCATACAGAACCGGGAGGCGACTGGCCGGATTGCCAAGTGGGCTATAGAGCTTGGGCCGCACGGTTTGAAGTATGTACCTCGGACGGCAGTGAAGTCTCAAGCGCTTGTGGATTTGATTAATGATTGGACAGAGTTGCAAGCGCCTGAAGAAAGGCCGGATCATACTTATTGGACCATCCATTTTGACGGATCCAGGCAGTTGGAGGGCTCGGGGGCTGGAGTCGTATTAACTTCCCCACGAGGTGACAAGTTTGTTACGTTCTCCGCTTAATGTTCCCTTGTACTAACAATGCAGCTGAGTATGAAGCCTTGCTCCACGGTATTCGGATGGCTAAGGAGATGAACCTAAGCCGGGTTAAGTGCTTCGGTGACTCGGACCTAGTGGCTCAACAGGTGTCTGGCACTTGGGATTCCAAGGACCCACTCATGGCTGCATATCGTCGTCAGGTGGATGTTGTTGCAGGTCATTTCAAGGGCTATCAGGTGGACCATGTGGATCGTCGGAAGAACGAAGCGGCGGACGCTTTGAGCCGGTTGGGCTCCCAACGCAAAGCGGTCCCGCCCAATGTTTTTCTCGACGTGCTGCACAATCCGTCAGTCAAGCTCCCTGATGAAGCGGATTTGGCTATTCCTGATCCGGAGGCTCAGTTGGTGGCAGCCCTGCATGTCATTCCGGATTGGACGCTCCCTTATCTGGCGTACATGAACCGGGGCGAGTTACCGGAAGATGAGATGTTGGCCCGACAGATAGTTCGGCGGTCTAAGTCTATGACCATTGTTAATGGCGAGTTGCATCATTTCAGTGTGTCAGGGGCGTTTCAACGCTGTGTGTCCCCTGAGGAAGGCCGTGAAATATTGCGTGAGATCCACGAAGGAGATTGTGGTCACCACGCTGGTTCAAAATCCTTGGTGGCTAAAGCGTTCCGCCACGGTTTCTACTGGTTGACTGCTCATGCTGATGCGGAGGATATGGTCAGACGATGTGATGGTTGCCAAAAATTTTCCAGACGTGCTCATGTACCGGCTCAAGAGTTAAGGATGATTCCAATTACTTGCCCGTTTGCGACTTGGGGGCTGGATATGGTTGGGCCTTTCAAAAGGTCCAAGGACAAGAAGACACACCTGTTGGTGGCGGTTGACAAATTTACAAAGTGGGTAGAGGCAGAACCTGTTAGCAAATGTGATGCGGCCACGGCGGTTCAGTTCATCAAAAAGGTGATTTTCCGGTTTGGTTTTCCACACAGTATCATCATAGATAATGGTACCAATTTGTCCAAAGGGTCCATGAAGGAGTTCTTGCGAACGTGAGCACATCCGGCTTGACGTTTCTTCAGTAGCTCACCCACAGTCCAATGGTCAAGCGGAACGAGCCAATCAAGAGATCCTGAGAGGCATCAAACCCCGGCTTATGGTCCCTTTGTAGAGGACGCCGGGTTGTTGGGTAGAAGAGCTACCGTCTGTGTTATGGAGTATAAATACTACACCTAACAGATCCACGGGATACACGCCGTTCTTTATGGTTTATGAAGCGGAGGCGGTTCTCCCCAGCGACATCCGTCATGACTCACCTCGTGTGGCAGCCTATGTCGAAACGGATAACGAGACCGCACGACAGGCCGTTTTGGATCGGCTGGATGAAGAGCGAGACATAGCAGCTGCTCGCTCGGCGATTTACCTGCAGTATCTTCGTCGTTATCATAGCCGCCGGGTCAGGACCAGAACCTTTCAAGAAGGAGATTTGGTGCTTCAGCTCATCCAAGACCAGACAGATGTGCACAAGCTATCCCCGCCTTGGGAGGGACCTTTTGTGGTCAGCAAGAATCTGCACAATGGGTCGTACTATCTGATCGAAGTTCGAGAACATAAAGACTCACGCACGTCAGAAGAGGAGACCAACAGGCCGTGGAACATAGCTCATCTTCGGCCTTATTATACCTGAGCCATCGGCTCTACTTATGTACATATTATGACAGTGTATATATTATGAATAAAGCAATAAACCGGAGCCTCGGCTAAAGCGGGGTATCCATTATGTTACACCCGGCGTGGTTACATGGAGTTGTTCTGTCTTAAAGCGGCCTCCGGTTTACCTCTTGAGTTTTCTTTTCAAAAGCTTTGTGATATCACTTGGGGGCTTGGTCGTATCCGAACCAATGCAACACCTTTTGATAGGCGAAAGCCACCAGATCACTTG
This sequence comes from Aegilops sharonensis, assembly GCA_904067115.1. Lineage (NCBI taxonomy): Eukaryota > Viridiplantae > Streptophyta > Magnoliopsida > Poales > Poaceae > Aegilops > Aegilops sharonensis. Next base: position 5,249,790 of record LR880972.1, on the reverse strand, counting down.
GGGACATGGTCAAGTCTGAACCAGTCATGCTTCTCGATCGGCCTAAGGCCATAGAGTCACTTGGGGGCTTGGTCGAACCCGAACCATTGCCACGCCACTTGATCGGCATAATGCCACGGTTTCAGTTAGGGACCTGGATGACTTGAACCATAGCTACACCTTATTGGGAGCTTGGTCGTGTCCGACCATGGTAACACCATTTGATCGGCTCAGTAAAAGCCTCTTTTTGCAAACGGTTTTATCATTGCCTTTGCTTCCATATTTTTCGTCACTATTATTTAATTTTGGTTGCGTTTCGTAAACCGGCATCATTTTTAAACCGTTTTCAAAACTATCAGTTGATGGAATTCGGTCAAATTTTTATCCGGCGATAATTTCACCGGTTTGATGTTTTTTCTGTTAACATCCTATTATGGAGTAACAGGGGGGCTTATTATGACCCGGCAGGTTTTACATGGTAAAACCGGCAGTATAAATGACAGGAGTTGTTCTCCTTTGACGGTAAGGGTTTATACAACCTCCGCTTCAAGATTGGCTGAGCCAACCCTATGCCCAGCAATGGCAGGTATTTGATATCATAAATTTCGGTTATATGCCTTAAAAATTCCATTATATGAATACATGAATATCACAAACCAGCTGGCGGAATAAACCGCCGTGGCGGTTTAAGATTTTGTTGCTGCAGGCAATATAAGATGAAATTTTTTGATCATTCAAGCAAGAGTATCAGCACCCATGCACGAAGGCATGTTCAAAGCAAGCGTGTTGGCTATCCTATTACAAGGCAACATGGTGCCCAAATAAGATCATTGTTTCTGGACGGAATATAATAAAGCAGCTCTTCAAACCGGCTTCTGGTTCATGCTTGTTCGCTGCCCCGGTTTGATGGTTGTGGATCGTCCTGCGCCGCTTCAGCCTCTTCCTCTCTACCCAGCTGCTGGAAATCAACAGTGGTCCAGTCGATTCCCATTAAAGCTTGAAAAACAGCCTCTTCATTGATCAGGGAAGTTGGGTCAATATCAGGAGCATAAGTATGCTTACGGATTGGAGGGATCAGGTTTTCCGCTTCAGGGACAGGTGCAACCACTCGCTTGTTCTGATCATCATACTGAGCTTGATAATGCGACAAGTTGGCTTCTGCAGCTAATTGGCAAGCCAAATGGCGCACGGCCCGGTTTATTGCTCTCAAGTCATCTCCGTTGAATTCTGAGCCGTCTTCCTTCAGAATGGGATAGCCCTGAGCCGCTTCAATGGGATCGAAATCAGGCACCCATGCTTTGGCCCGGATTAAGGCGTTGATGGCGCCGGTTCGTGCAGCAGATTTCTTCAGCTCTTCAATCCGGGCAGGAAGCATGGACAACCTCTTAAGGGTATCCTGAATTAAGGAAGGCGCCGGATTATTATGAGATGCGGTGGATATGATCCGCTGCGCTCCGGTATACAGTTGCTCTATTAAGGTATAGGCAGCCTTCAATTTTTTCTGAACATCTGACCCCAAGTGACCAATGCGTGTACCTACAGCATTGCAAGAGAAATTAGAAACCGGACTTATCATAAGAAAGGTCAAGATTATCATAAGAAACCAGAGGAAACTTACCGAAGATGGCAGCAGTCATGGAATGCACTTGCCGCTTCACGCTGGTCACCTCGTCTACCACCGGTTTAAGGGCAGCCTCAGCGTTTTCAACCTTTTTGGTCAAAGCGGCCTTTTCAGTAACCCAGCCGGCCCACTCAGACTTGAACCACTCCTTGAGTTGTTCCATAGTAGTTAAAGCGGTTTTCAGTTCATCCTTGGCTCTGGAGGTTTCTGATTGTTGAGATTTCAGATTTTCTTGGAGGTCCGGGATTTGTGAGGCTTGTTGACGTATCTCACTCTGCAATAAGGAAGCATGTTACATATCGTCATTTCAAGTCCCCAGTGCATAACCTGTTATACGCTTGGCACTTGGGGGCTAATGCATATTTAATCTTCATCTGTTAATGCAATCACAAAGTCCCAAGCTCAATACAAGTATTCAACTTGGCACTTGGGGGCTAATGGCTATTTATTCAAATATGTACTGATGTGGCGATATAAAATACAGTCCCGGTTTAACTATGCTAAGTTGAACCGGCTCTTGGGGGCTACATCAGCTGATTCTGAAGCATTGAGTTTATATTAAGTCCCGGTTTAACTATGCTAAGTTGAACCGACCCTTGGGAACTAGGAGAGTTAACAAAAATAGAAGTATTCAGGCAAGAAAAGAACATGGAGGTTACCTCGAGTTTCTCCTTCATCATTTTCACCAGGCCAGCTTCATAGTCACGGCTGGTATACAGCCGGTTCAAGTAGCCGGAGTGAAGGTCTTGAGGGTTCAGAGCGGCATAAGTGGCCAGATCAACATCCCACTTGCCCTTGCTCATAGTGGCAAACTCCTCCTTGGCAGAATGTTTAGATAAGGCAACTGGATTGCCCGGTTCACTATGGCCAAAATAAGTAATTATGACGTCGTCGTCCTTGGAGCTACCGGTTTGACCAGGAACCGTCGGTTGGTCAGCAGGCCGGAATAGACCGGTGGATTTTTCAATCCGGGTGGGGCTTCTAGGCGGATCAGCAGGAAGGGCGGTGTCAGTAGGCCTTTCTTCAGTAACAAGATCGTCAATTTGCTGTGGCGGATTATTGGGTGTGTCTTCGCAGTTATCCGTTTCAGGGTTTGGGGTGCTCCCGGTTCAGGGGCAGTTTCTTCGTCGGCCTTGCCCAGACGAGCCTTTTTGCTCGGCCTAGGCTTGGCCCTGAAAAAGCACAACAAGAGTTAAATACGGCATATACAACACAGTGATGCTGTAGAAGCAATATGAAAAGTATAACTTACCCAAGCACCGTTTTTAGCGGCGGCAGCTGAGTGGCTGAGGACTCGCCAGATGAGGAGTGGGAAGTGACCTGATAATTAGAATCAGACGGATTAAGGGGTTGACGAAACCAACCTGCTTTAGGAGGAGCACTGACAAGCAAATTAGAGACCTCTGAACGGCGTTTCCGAACCGGACTGTTTGGTAAACCGTTGGAGGTAACTACCTGGCCGCTGTGCCGAGTTCTGCGGCGAGCTTCATGGTGTTGAGTCTTCATAAGAAATTTGGGATCCAAGTAAGCAAGGGGATTAGAAAATTTAATTTTCTGGTTTGCTTGACGGTTTTTTAGCGAAGGCAAAGGATTTGAGTCAGAGGAGAGAACGGTTACCTCTATGACATCAGCATTACTGGCTTCAGCATCCTCCTGACAAACATCATCATTAATTAGGAGTGTGAAAGGTAAATCAAGTAAATCAAATTTTACCTCACGGTCTGGATTACCCACATCATCATCTGCAGCCGGATCAGAAGAGGCAGTGGTTTTTCTCTTATGAGCAGTCTTCTTGACAGCTTTTGTCTTTTGCCTAAGTGGTTTTTCCGGTTTGTCTGGTTTCTCCGGTTTCTCTTGCGGGCGTTTCTTGCTCCAGAATGGATCATCGCCCTGGTTCAGCAACAGTCGGTATTAAAAGTTATACCGGGATGGCGACAATATATTCAGTAAAAATAATAAGAAATCTTACAGCTGGCGGTTTGTTGGTAGCGCAGAAGGGGAGCAGACCGGTTCGGGCACAGAGATTCTCCGGTTCGTTCAGCATCTTCTTCACCGCCTCGGTGACCTCGTCATCGGTAAGCTGGATGTTAATGTGTCGGAGGGGGTCGTCGACACTACCAGTGTACTCGCACATTAAACCGGAGCGCTGGGAGAGGGGCAGTATGCTCCATGATATCCAACAGCGCGCAAGGTCAATTCCGGTTAAACCGTTAGCCATGAAGGCTCTGAGCATGGAGAGTTGAGGAGCATATTTACTTCTCTCACTGGCAGTTAACCTTTGTGGAAAGGGATGTGTGTTGCTGACTCGCTGCGGACGAAAACCAGGCAAGGGATTCTCATTGGCAGGTGAAGTATCTTTGCAATAAAACCATGTTTGATTCCATTCCTTGGGGTGGCTGTGCAGTTTGACATGAGGATAAGTGACCTCCTTTCTTTTCTGATTCGCCACGCCACATAATTCCGTATTAGGCCCATCAGTGAATTCTGTACGGCGGTTTATATGGAAGCAGTCTCTAAACAGCTCCACTGTGGGTTCTTCTTGAAAGTATGCCTCACAGAGCACTTGGAAGTGGCAGATGTTGGTAACAGAATTGGGGCCTATATCTTGTGGACGGAGCTGAAAATTGGCTAGCACATCTCGATAAAATTTTGAGCCGGGCGGTTTGAAGCCCCGGGCTAAGTGGTATGCGAAAACTACAACCTCTCCTTCCTGAGGGGTGGGTGGACATTCTTTGCCAGGGACCCTCCAATGGATGCTATTTTTACTCGCTAAAGCGCCAGTCAGGACCAGGTTGTTTAATTGAGTCTCAGTGACACGGGAAGGAGCCCAGTTGCACTCATACACTTGTTTGCCCATCTACAAAAGATATATGAATCCGGTTCAACGAAATATAGTGGGATAAAAAGAGAACTGGTGTACAATGCTAAACCGGAGTTTTATGAAGCGACAGTATCTGCTCCAGAAATTATGGTGGTTCAACAAGAGGTCTAATGGTGTATACCGGTTTATTTAATTTTTTTTCTATGTTAAGTTAAACCGCCTGGTCTAAGGTCTAAATATTGAAAGCAATAAAGGTTGCGAACGGCTAAGTATGCAGAAACAGGTTTCGCAAGTTTTTTCTACAACGAAGGATCTGACGCCAGATCGGAAAATAAGAAAAATATTCAAAAAAGGAAGACAGCAGAGCAGTATTGATGCAATGAGCAGAGATGGTGCACTAGACCCTTGGCTGCACGCATGAGACTACAGGCGGAGCATAAAAGTTACTGCTAATCAAGCGCAAAAGTATCACAGATATATTCAAGAATCTGCTATAAGAACAAGTTCATGGAGTACGGCAAGGACAGGAAACCCTAGAATGGATCTAGGTCAAAAGGGAACTGAGGACCTACCTCAGTCAAGGAGAGGCGAAGGAATCTGCGTTTTCTCTGGTGCGTTCAGGTCGATGCAGCGGCCCAAGACGGTGCAGAGGTCGATGGCCGCGGCGGAGCTCTGAGGCCAGTGACGCGAAGAAGACGAAGAGAAAGGGGACGAAGGGAAGAGAAGGGATGACCCTTCGGGCCTATTTATAAGGCAGGATCCCTGTGTCAGGTGCGGGAATCAAGGAACTGTAACCCTAGAGAGCGGAGCGGTCGCCTCGATTATTGCGGATCTATTAAAACAAAGAAGATATCGCGGATGCTGTCTTTCTGAGGACGTCAGACCGGTTTACAACATCGGAGGAAGTGACATCATGGCGGTTCAACGATTTCAAGAAGGTATTGAAGATAAAGGTTTTTTCTCAAGGATTGAGGTGAACCTGTTCAAATCAATCTGGGGCCTAATGTTGGGGATGTCACTACTGGGCGTAAACCGGCCTATCTGGGCCGGGTTAACTTTATCAGTAGTTCAATAGTATAAAAGCCCAAGAGGCATGAGTGTAAGGGCCCAAGGCCTGTAGTCGGTTCAACAACCTGTAGCCGTAAACCGGCCTGATGTATAACTTGTATTGTAAGTTAGGAATAGGGAGAGACCAACCCGGATACGAATATGAACCGAAGGTTGGGACTCTCTGAGCCGACGGGCGTCACCCGTGTATATAAGGGGATGACCCGGGGCGGTTCAAGGGACAGACAACAACAACTCGAGGCCTAGGCGAAGCCGTTTGCTCCCTAGTCATCGAGACCACATCAATCCCATCACAAACTAGACGTAGGCTTTTACCTTCATCGAAGGGGCCGAACTAGTATAACTCTCGTGTCTTTGCGTCCGCTTTAACCCCTCTAAGTTAACCCGTAGCGATGGCTCCACGACTAAGTCCTTTCATAAGGACATCTACCGTGACAAAACCACGACAGGTATAATATAAATGATAATCATGCGCTGAAACATTCTATGATCACATCGTCAGTCATAAAATAAAATATCTGATGCATGCAAGCAGGTTATTTATATGCAACATGGATATGCAATAATGGGGTAGAAATAACATGCACCAATCGGGTATCTGAAGCGACGCCTCGATGGATGAACAAATAAATAAATAACAAGCATGCCACAGTCGGGCGTCTGTGCGACGCCACATAAAGGGCTTATATGGTAAATACATAACAAGCATCCCACAGTCGGGCGTCTGTGCGACGCCACATAAAGGACTTATATGGTAAATAAATAACAAGCATGCCACAGTCGGGCGTCTGTGCGACGCCACATAAAGGGCTTATATGGTAAATAAATAACAAGCATGCCATAGTCGGGCGTCTGTGCAACGCCACATAAAGGGCTTATAAAGTAAACAATTATGGTGAATATCCAGGAGGTAGAACCGTCCCAGGGATACTCAATAAATCAAGTAATGGCAGTTTCTCCTCCGAAGACCGACACTAAGACCGACACCTGGCCCGATCCAGACTGTAGTCCTTAACCATGGACAGGGTTATTCGAATAGGTTTAATACCTCTGCAGAGGGTGTACTCTTTACCCACGAGAAACGGATTTCTTTAGTCCATCGGGACTAATTCCTTCTACGGTCTTTTAGTCGAAGACACGCCTGACTTGCACACACCAGCTTAACTTTACTCGTGTCTGGAATCACCCACGACACTTGTTAAGCAAAACTCTAAATGGGGAGGCTACAACCTCGCGTAGCTTGAGATCAAATTTCTATCGCGCGCTCTAAGGGGTGCCCCCCTCTCGGTCCCTACCGGATACACCCATGCTCCCGGACCAGGTGGCATGCCTACCGGATGCAGCCGGTATCTTCCACCATGGCCTCTTTGTACGGTGTGTGCCAAGACAAGGGTTAACAACTTACTGAACCATACCCTACCTATGGAAGGGACTAGTGGCCGCACGAAACAAGTATGGGGTTTACTTGAACAAGGCTCGAGCTACGGCCGACTCAGGAGGCTTAAGTATTTCCTGCATGATATGTAAAACAAACATATTTCAATCAACAGAATCACCGCTCATTATACCTTACTATGCCATACCGGACATAATCGTCCCAACGGAGACCGGGGGCAAGCTCATGCCTACCACAGGCAGAGGCTTTCCCGGATATCTTTCCGGCATGCATGCAAGGCATGCGAGGGTGATTTCCATCACATGTATACCCATTCCCAACAGCAAGGAATCTCCAATATGCATTCATGCAATTGAACGTATAACCACATAAAATAACGAGTTATCCGAAATAAGCTGGTGTTATAATCGTGTCAACCATCACACCAAAAATATTATGCCAGGGTTCAGGATGCCTGCCTTCAAGTTGTGGAGGGGTGGGGTGTACTCCAAAACTTTTGCAAGTTATAATCTCCCCTCCAACTTCCTATTTTCAAAAAAATATTCAAATAACAAACACTTTAAAAACAGTACAAAAAAAGTTGATTGGACAATTTTCAAATAAATATGAAAATAATCTAGACGATATTTGGGAAGCATCAGAAAAAGAATCAAGTCATTTGGAGTTATATTTAAAAAGTTAAGCCCAGTCAAAGTTTAGTCAAAGTTCTGTTTAAAAAAGACAGAAAAAGGAAAACGGTTCGCCTGGACTACGTCTTCTGAGATTGGTCGCGTACTTACCGGAAAAACGCTTCCACCAGAGAAAAACGTATCGGTCGGGTTGCGCCACTAGTGGCTTGGGTTGGCTCACCGACAGGAGGTCCCCACCTATCGGGTTCATCTTTTCCCCACCCCCGTGCGCGCCTCGACAGAGACAGGGGCCGTTTCCAACGGCGATCCCCGGCGACACAAGCCACCATTCGACGCGCTCGTGATATGGGGGTGATCGGGAGGAGGTACTGCATCAATCTGTGGTGGTTAGGGGCGTGGTGAAGTTTGGGGGTGAGAGCTCCTTCCTCCATGGCGGAGGGGAAGCTTCGGGAGGGAGTGGGGCTTGGCATACCGCGGCTCCCGGGTGAAAATGGGAGTGGGAAAGGGTTAGTGGGGTTGACATGGAGCTAATGGAGGAGAGCATGGAGGGGAAGCAGCTCTGGTTGCTCGGAATCGACCGGAGGGCGCCGGCGGCCCAAACTGCCAGAGACGGAGAGATCGATGGCCTCTGGAGGAATGGGAGCTAGAGGGGCCTTTCAATGGCATTAAAGAGGGTTCCTCTCCAGCGTGAAGAGGTCGGAGTGGTTTCATATAGGCACGGAGAGGCGGTTCGGCGACGACCGTGGATGAGGGCGGTGGCTCACCGCCACTGTGGTTTGCAGGACAACGTGGCGATGCTAGCGGGGCACGGCGTGGCTGAAGTAGCTGGGGGATGAGAACGGCCTGTTCACGAGGGCAGCTGGCGAGCGGAGGAGGCTTGGGCGGCGCCGTCCATGGATGCGGCCGCAAGCGTGCCGCCAAGAAGCTTGCTGCGGCGCCGCTGTAGGGAGCCAGGGGCGGTCAGGTGGGGCGCGACACGGCTATACCAGCGGATCAGATCGAGCTCGGGGTGAGGGGCAACCTAGGACGCGGCAGCTCGGGCGCACGCATGTGCAAAACGTGCGCTCTGGCCGCGCCCAGAGCGTGCACGCCAACCGTTCGGCAAAATGCCAGGGCATGCTAGGAGGCCTTGGTGGGTTGGGGATTTACATGTCTTGGTTAGCATTAGTTAGAAGCTTAGTGGACAAGGTCGCTGGGTCAGAGGATCAGGTCCACAATGCAAACCAAAACTCATGCCAAAAATGTTCATGCTCTCAAGGTGTTTGACAAAATGCCACGGGCACCTAGGCATTTCTTGGAGTGGCCAATTCTTCCAGATTGGGATCTCTTTATATGCACAAGAGGGTGGTGAGGTTAGTTTGTCCAAAGCACAAACTTGCTAGTGCAAGTTTTGAAAAAATTCAATTCTGGACAGGAGGTAAATGGCATCATTACATAGACCAAAATGATCCAATGGGTGCATACTCCTGGACTTAGGGGTTTAGCAGGGAGGACTAGAAGTAGGAAAAGGAATCATGGATAGAGGAGCAACTAAAATGGTGGTTGTTGTACAAATCCTCAAGTTGGACCAGAATGGAAAAGAGGTTGATCCACTCAAATTTTTCAAAAACAAAATTGGGTTTTTGCATAAAGTTGAATATTATGCTCCTACTGACATCTCACAATTTTGGTGAAAGCTTTAAAGAAATATTTAAATGGGTTGTAGTGCAAATCTGCCCACTGGACCAGATTCGAAAAAATGATGTAGAGCTCAAAATATTCAATGAATGAAATATATTTTTGCACAAAGGTGGTTTGGTGAAATCACATGATATCTCCAAATTTTGGTGGAATTTTTGAATGATTTGATCAAATGGTTGCAGTTCAAAAAGGACCATAAAACCATGGGAAACCATTTTTCAAGAAAATAAAGATTATGGAGATTATTATATAATGAAATCCTCTGATGAAAAGAAAAGATTTTACTTGAGAGGGTAAACAAGTCCAATAACATATTTGAAAAGTTTTCAATGAAGGAAAATAACTCCATGAAGATAAAGGGAAGAAAGGTTCTGAAATCAAAGGAAAATCCAGAAAACCAAAGTTTAAGTTTCCTGGAAAAAATTTAATTAATAAAACAAGGATAAATTTTTTTGGGGTGTTACAACACTACCCCCCTTAAGAAAAATCTCATCCTCGAGATTTGTTAAGGGTTGTTTTGAATATATCATTCCTGTTAGCTGAAACCCAAAAGGTTTATCCATAGCACAAACTTGCGTCGTCGAGGTTGGTAGTTGGCAGCTACGCTTGGGATTAAAAATGCAATCGCACATCAACATACTCATGCATGGCTACAACAAAATTAGGGATGCACAGGCAAACAGTATTTAATTACGGCGATACAGGATCACATAGTTACAAGACGAGGATATATTAAGACTCGGTACTACTCGGGTGACTCAGTCTACCTCGTTAATATCTAACCGGGCTTGCCTTGTGGACGTCGAAGTTTGACCACGGTTTTCACCGTCAGGATTAGCTGGAAGGGGTTGAGGAACTGCAGGGTCGGGCTAGCGATGATGACCATCTCAGGGATTGTTGGCCACAATCCCGTTGGAGTCCGTTTCCAAAAGGCGACGAAGCACTTCTGGGGTCATCAAGGCACCTAGGTTGATGGCCGGGGCTGACCTCACGGTCTCGATTGGTTTTCCGAACAGCACGACTGGGTTGTCGGCGTTGGGCTCGTTCTCTTCTCTCGTCGGGGCTCGACGAACCAGCTCTCCACGAGGTGCGATCAGATCAATGGTGATTTGATCGAATAGTTCCTCTAGTGCACCAACATAGCGCACTAGGTGCAACAATGCAGGATCCGTCTCGTGATCTCCGTTGGCAACCTGGGGTGGTCTACCATACCCTTCTCGTCTGGGGTAGTAGTAGAACGAGCGACAGTTAACTCTGGGCGACAACTGCCGAGTTGAACTATAGCCTCTCGAGCAGCTAGCTGGATGGCTTGTGGCTCAAAGGAAGTTGTCCTTCCGGTGAACCTGTAGGGGCGTTCGGGCGACAGACCCCTACCGTAGATGTGCACAGTGGCCCAGAATTGACGACTCTCACCGCTCATGGACCCTTGGTACACAACGTATTCTGGGGGCTCTTCTAATGCAAAGGCACGGCGGGTGAGGTTTGCGAGTATGGTCATAAAACCTCCAAGGTTGGTTGTTGTGGTCTCGTTGTGCACGACGGGACCAGGCACTATGGCTTGGTTTGGGAAAGAGTTTTGCGCTGTGCTGAGTTGAGGCTAGCGTGCCCTTTTATAGAAAAAGGGGACGGAGTCTTCCTTCGCACGCTTGCGAATAAGACAGATTATGTGTCGGTCACTGGCGCGTGATCGACAGGCTAGGATGATGGGTTGGGCACCGACTGCCAAAAGTGTCAGGGTCACTGTGTGGCTATCTTGCACGGGAAGCTTGGCTGGGGTTTGGTTAGGGTCTGGTGGGTTGATTTTTCATAGGTTTCTCGACCTGGCTAAGATAGGATTATCCAATGGTCAGCCTGGCTCTGATACCAAGTTTGTCGCGACCGGTTTTCCGAGTAGTAATTTCCAAAAAATGGCCGTTGTGCTCACCAGCCCCAGGATTACTGTTAGCTGATGAGGCACCAACTTGATGCAGAAATTCCAGGCAAAAATACAAAAAAATATGTAGTACAAGACCATTCTGGCCTGGGAGTACAACAAATGGTTTCTAGTGGTTGATGGAGGAAGCGATTTGTGGATCATCAGTGTCCATGGAACTCCATTTCCCACAGGAACAACTGCCAAGGTTGACTCCTATCTTCACGCTGCTACCACCATTGCTTAATTAGGTTCCGGGGCTGTCATCGCAACGCTCCTCTCCATGCAAGAAATCTGGCCAAGACAACAGCCAGGGACAAGCCAGTGAGTACTTTGAATGTACTCGCAAGCATTATGAACACGGGTATAATATAAATGAGAATCATGCGCTGAAACATTCTATGATCACATCGTCAGTCATAAAATAAAATCTCTGATGCATGCAAGCAGGTTATTTATATGCAACATGGATATGCAATAATGGGGTAGAAATAACATGCACCGATCGGGTGTCTGAAGCGACGCCTCGAAGGATGAACAAATAAATAAATAACAAGCATGCCACAGTCGGGCGTCTGTGCGACGCCACATAAAGGGCTTATATGGTAAATAAATAACAAGCATGCCACAGTCGGGCGTCTGTGCGACGCCA